>VCHN02000804.1:0-29554 GCA_007115665.2 Sequoiadendron giganteum
CATTTTTTCAATCATATTCTCTTTTTTATTGTCGATCATTGTCGATCATTGAATGAAATTTAGAACATCAATTGAAAAAATATACAATCAAAATATTCTCTCTCTCCCTCTTACCTTTCTTTCTTTCTCTGTATCAGTTTATCTAGCTCTTTCCTTCCCTTAGTGTTTTTATTTTGGTTTCACTCTATCTTTATATATACTTTTGTTCTCTTGATGATTTTTATTCTTTCCTTTTATTTTTACTTTCTCTCTTCTTACTTAATTTCATTATTTCTTTTTTTCTTATTTTTCATATCTATTAATTTTTTTAATATTTATATGGATTTTTCATTTATTCTTCCTATATTTTTCCTTTCCTTTTTTTGTCATAATGTATTTCTCACTCTCATCTACCTTTATACCTCTCTTTCTCTTTTGACATATCTTTTTCCTTTTAATTTTATTTTATTCTAGTTATATCTTATTTCCTAAACTTCTTTATTTCTTTTTAATGTTTCTCTACATTTCTATTTCTATTTCTTTGTTTCTTCTTTCCATCTATTTTTCTCTCTTTATATATGGTTTGGACCTTGGAACCTAGAATTTAAGTTTTTAACCCATAAACCTTGATTTACACCCTACCCTCATGAGTCGTGGACCTTAGATTGATAAAAAATTATCCTATAGCTTAAACACTTTGATCCTAGACCCTTAATTTTTGAACCCTAAACCTTAGAGGCTTTGTCTTGTACTTGTCGACCCTAGACCAAGAAATATTACTATTTACCCTTTACCTTGAACTTGTGGATGAAACCTAGTGCTTAGGATATGCTACTAGATATTTGATCTTAGACAATAGAACATGAGCATTAGATCACAAGAACATGGGCCTTTAACCTTAGACCTTATAACTTTAAACTTCAATATTGAACCTTGAATTGTTAGATGATTAAATCTTGGATCCAAGACCATGTATACTTGACTATGAACCCTAGTAAATATGAGAAATCAAACATTATATGCTAGATGTTTACCCTAAAACTTGGAGCCTAGACCCTGGTCCCTATCCCTAGATTATAGATCATGAACACTTGACCAAGAAACCTATACCATTTATTGTGAAATTTTAGAGTTTGGATTTGGAATCACTAGGACTTTAGCATTTTGCACCCTCAACAAGAAACATATACCCTATACCATAAATCCTTGGACCATTGGCATTTTATCCCCATCCTTAGAGCCTTAAATTTAGACACTAGGATGTGGACACTAGGGATAACTTTAAGAACCCCCCCTCGATGAAGGTGCAAAATCTTGACAAATCTTGTATACTTCTTGATAAAAATATTAATTTTATTTGCAATTTTTTTCATTTTTTAGGAAAAAAAAAATCTCAATTGGCAATTTTTTTTGTTTTCTAGGAAAAAATAATCTCAATTAATTAATACCCCTCCATTTTGATTCTTGTTCAAGTTGCTTTATGCTATGTTTGGTTGCAATTACTTTGATACTAGATACATTTTGTTATAATGTTTTCAGTTCTACTATTGAGCGACAACATTATCGTGGGATGTAGTTATCTGATTATTGTTTCACATGTATTATGGATTAATGATGTTGTAGAGTTAACATGAAATGTTATTATGAGATTACTGGATTATGATGGAAGTGTCAGTTTTGATGAGTGTATGGGTGAAGAGGATGAGTTCGCATCACTCGCTTGCGAGCGCCCTACGAATCCGTAATTCCTTCTTCACAGTGTGTATTATATGTTGGATATATTGTATGATGTGTTTACTTGGTTGTAGGATTGCAAGTACATGACATCGACTCCACCTGGTTTCATAGGTTTGAGCATGTCGATTCAACGGTTAAGTTGAATGGGAGATAGTAGCTAGGTAACATGTGTCAAATTTACACCCTAGCCTTAGTGTGTTGTCAGTTGTGTGTGTCGAGTCATTGTCTGTCTTGCTTTGATGTTATTTAATTCTGAAGGATTATTGATTTGAAAATAGATATTTAGAATAATTGCATTTAAATCATGTTGATGGTTATTTAATTTAAATAATGCAATGTGGATAAAAGTTTATATTTAAATTAATTAATTATATTTAAATTATTTAATTAATTAAATTTAATCCAAGGGGGTTGAGTTTAGTTATTAAATAATTAAATTAATTAATTAAGCGTGATGCAAGAGAATGAAAGGAAATAAAAGAATTAAAATTAATTTTGGAATTTAATCTCAACGTGTGGGAATTAAATTAGAAATTCTAATTAAATGTTTATTTGGGAAATTGGTTGCAACTTTGGAAATTAATTTATTATTTAAAATTGCATTTTAAATTGAAAGTGGGTTTTCCAAAAGTGAAATTGAAATTGAAATTGAAATTGAAAATTGAAATTGAAATTGAAATTGAAATTGAAATTGAAATTGAAATATCTAATTTGCATATAATGTGAATTAGGGTTGTAAATATTGAAATTGAAATATCTAATTTGCATGTAATGTGAATTAGGGTTGAATTAGGTATTTTTGATTTATAAGAATATATGTTTTAATTTTAGGGCAGAAAAATCTTTAGGAAAATTCATTTTTACAGCAGGGAAGAAATTTTGGAAAATTTGCACAAGGGTTTGAAGAAAGTTTGATTGTAGAATTGATTGAAGGAAATATTGTTTGCATTTGTTGGATTTTGGATTGGATTCATTGGAGGATTGAAGAAAATTCAGGAAATCTTTGGAGGAGGCTTGCATCAGAAATTCATCTCTTCCTGTAGCTTCTTGTACCAGGTTTTCCTCTTTGTATTTTATTGTTCTTGATTGTTTTTTTTTAAATAGTAGTGATTAAAAATTTATTTGTTAAATCTGTTTTAGAAAATAAACTTGATATTAGAAGAAAAGAATTAAATAAATTTACAGCCTTTGCTTGTGAAAATTCTTGAGTGAAAATTGTGAAAACCTTAGTTGAATTTAAATTATTTGGAGAAATTGATTTTATTGTTATTGAAATTAAACATAGAGATTGAACAAGGCATTTAGAATGTTTTTAGAAAATGAAACCTTCTGTTTATTATCAAAAAAACGGATTTTAAAATCTGCAATATAATTATATTTTCATGGTAAAATGGTCTGATTGCGTCGCCTATAACTTTACTTTCACAAACTGGGTTTTCAAGAAATTTAAAGGGTTTTTGCATTTTGCAATTTTCTAACCCCTATTCAAAAATATCAAATACCCAGATCGTAGTTTTTGAGTTATGTTTGAAACATGAGACTGCTATTAAATTATTTTTCCATGGCTGCTTTGAAAATAAAATAATAATAAATTGATATTTATAAATATTAATATTTTATGTATTGTTATTATAATATTAAAATATTATTTAATAATATTTTATATTATAATTTATATTACTAAAGTATTATATTTATTTATATTATTTTAAATAAAATTTGTATATTAGATTAGTGGAATTAAAATTATAAACATATGGGGAAATTATTGTTTATTTTAAAATGGCATGTTAAAGTTTAATTGAAAGAGTTAAATATTTGATTTAAAGAATGCATAATTTAAAATTGAATTGTGGAATTTAAATTCATATGTAAAAGGTCCAATTATTAATTTGATTTAATTGGAAAAATATATTTATATTTTGGAATATTGATGATAAAGGATATTTTATTTTTAATTAATCAATTTGATATTCTGCAAAGGATAGAAGATATGTTAATGATTAAATATATTTAAATATATTAATTTATATTTAGTATATATATAGTGAAGATATATATCCACTTGGGAGAATAAAAAATATTTTATCTTATTTTATTCTGTTGTTTGCAAATTGGGTATTATTAGTGTTCTAAAAGAGATAATTAGTATGTGTAGAAGATGTATAGAGAAAGATATTTTTTAATAGAAATAATTACTTGATTTAAAAGGAAATGGTTATTTTGTTAATATGATTGAAGAAAATATATTGAGATGTATATATATATCCATGAGTATTTTCAATCAGTATTTACCTTGTTTTATTTAAGTGCGTGTAATTTAGCTTTGCATGAAGAATTTAAATGATAAGTTTTGAATGTATGGTCAAAATTGATAAGAAAAAAGATATTTAAATATATTGAAGAATTATAGAAATATTTATATTTAAATGTTTGTTTTAATTAATGAAATTTAATTAGAAACAATATGAATGCGTGGTCAAATAGATAAGCCAAAAGATATTTTTATACATTGATGAAATTGCATGTTTTTAAATGGATAGTTGAAGAGACATAGACTCCGGATAGAAAATTGAAAAGATTGTTTGCAATAGTGTTAGGTTGCATTAAAAGTAAATTAAGAAGTTGTTTTATTGATGAGGCAATCAATTATGTTATTTATTAATTTCTATTTAAATTAATTGAATCATTGTGATTGGATTATGAAAGAGATATGGATTTAGTATATCCAAAAGTAGTATCTTCCTCATGATTATCTTAAAGGATTTAATTCTCTATATTCAGTAAAGGGAAGTAAGTTTAATTGTTTTAGATTTCCAATAATGAAAAGGGAAATAGAGGTTATGATTATTTTTAGATGATCTAGTTAACGTGTCTTTGACTTTGTCAACACTACCTATTGAATGAGTATGGATTTAGGAAATCCAAATATTAGATTTGATTGATGACTTGAATGCTTTTGTTTCAATGTCGTCAAGTTGCATTGTTGGTTTTGGGATTTAATGTTAGTCCTAAATTATAAGTCTTCCAGAAGATCTTAGAGGATAAGGGTTGTTGAATCTTTATGCCATCCAGTTGTTTTCCTTGGGTAGTGCATGGTGTGTTTTCAGTTTTACCCGGTTTTCACGAACGGGGATGTTTGCACCTCCTTAGTTTAGGAGCGGATTATGGGATCCGTGTCTCCTTGTATGGAGTGACCTTGTGATGTGGTTTCATCTTGTTGCCTCCTGTGAAAGGAGTGGACTATGTGTTGTTGCCTCCAAGATGTTTGGAGTGAGTTCTATTACTTGTATCCTCCTTGTGTTAGAGTGGATTATGATGCCTAGTTGGTATGCACTTGTGGTTCCCTTGGTGGATTGTTTGGGTGTGTGTTGTCCATTAGAAGAGTGGCTTTTGTTAGGGGCCGGAGCCCAAAGTGGTAAACCAGGTAACCTTCAAAAGTGAGTTAATCAAGTGATAATTAAATTAATGTGCTTAGATGATTAGGATGCATTCACATTAATCAAGATAATTTAATCCTCACTCATAGACACAAGGGCTTGTTTAGACTTGGGATGAGTGAGAAGGCCTGGAATGGCAAGATCAACTATCTTGTTCTTGCGAGAGGTAGTTGATTCCGCATGAGTGAGTATGAGTGCCGGGATTCGGTTGAGGCCACCAGGATTACTTGTGCCGGAGCCTATGAAGAATGCCTAGAGGAGATCTCATGACAAACCTTGCGATGACGCTCTATCTATGACAACTGTTGTTAATTATTTTATATGTGTGGTTATTTGAACATACTTGATCTACTTTATGTCTGGAAGCAATGTGATCTATGTCAGTGATGTTGATTTGTACATGTATTGTATTTGATTTGTACTTGTATTGTACTTGATTTGTACATGTATTGTATTTGATTTGTACTTGTATTATACTTGAGTTGTACTTGATTCATACTTGTATGGTGAATGAGTTGTACTTGTTAATTCATTTGGTTGGTTATGTCAGTTTGAGTCAGTATGAGTCTGCCTTTGGTTAGAGGTAGTAGATCTTTGTCCATGTTACTTTGTTACTATCTCCTAGCATGGGGGGTGGGCCTTCAGGTACCACATTGGTTGGGTGGAACATGCACCAAAACCGTTGGGTCCCCATTGATCTTCAGTACTTGGTGGCGAGACATCCAGATGGACAGCTCATAGTTCTTGTTATATTATCTTGCATTGTAATATTTTAACTTGTATAAGTTATTTTATCCCTCTTATGTTTATGAGGTGGAATTTTGTAATTATAATCTTATGTACTATTGCCTCATTCTAGGAATGAGTGATGTAACTATTGGATTAAGTTAATGTTTATGAGATTGTATCTTGGTTGATTATCTTATTATGTTATGTGGTATTCTTATGATGTATGATGTTTATTTCATAAAGTTCATAATGCTATGGTTATATGTAATATGTATGTGTGGGTTTAAGTAATCCTAACCTTGTAGCCTTAGAGGTTGTTGTTAACTAGTAAGTGAATGTGTATGTTAAATGCACTTTATAAAAAAAAATTGGTTCGTTTATGATGTTAATTGCAACTTTCTTTTAAGGTTACTTGGTGGGGCATTACACATGGTATCAGAGCCTAGGTTTAAACACTGGGTTCTCTGGGTGCAATTGTGCCCACTATGTTGTTATTATGATTTGTTAGTAGAGTGTTAAGTAATCATGTGTTCATGGCTTTTACTTTAGCATGATATACTCTGTGAAAGAGAGTAGCGTGTTAGTAACCTGATATAAGGTTATGGTGGGAAAGTAATGATACATATCCCATGAGATATGGAATTGGATATTCCTATGGGATTATGTATGTAGTCATTCCCCTTGTTATTGTAAGAAACCAATAATTGTAGCTTGTTTGAGAGTCGTGGATACACTCTGGGTCGTGTGGTTTGTGTGCTCATTCCGCACCACATGAGGGTTGTTATCATTCCAGTTGGATGTTGTTTCCTCCTTCCTTGTTTTGTGGCTAGTATCTAGTCACGCAGTTGTTGTATAGTGGGATTTAAAGATTGTGAACTTTCTTTTGGTTATTGATGATTCTTTTCAGTTGATTGTGAGAGTCGACACTTTGTTTATACTTGATTGTGAAGGTTTAGCCACAATTTGTGATCTTATTTTCTTATAACTCTAGTGGTTATGAATTTGATTCAGTGTTGAAATTACGCGTATTTATTTCTTTATTGTTGAAATGGAACTTTAATTTGATCTTCTTTATGAACTTGGTGGCTAAGCTAGTTATCTTTGTTGTTTTCAATGTTGGCTATGTGTTGTATTGTGATTCCTCTCCAAGGTTGTTTGAAGCAAACTTGGTGAGTGTGTATGAGGAAGTAGATGCAAGAAACATTGAGAGTGGGGGTATGTGAGGCTGGACGTAGCTAGAACCCACTACTCACCTTTGTGGGATGACTATCTCTTAGAGGCTGATCACCTTACACAATAAGAGACAAGTCATTATGGTCTTGTTTGGATGGTCTCACTTTATGTATGACCTAACACTATCAAGCCACTAGTTTGATGTTAGATTCAGTTGAGATGGTTTATGTTCTTGATTCATGGATTCTTCTATCATGGATTGGTATGCTGCTTTCGGGTGTCCAGGTGGACCTTTATGTGGTCTTGTGATGGTTGTTGGTGTTGTGTATTGGTACATATGTGTATTGTGTATGATAATCCATAGTTTTGTGTTTTGGAGAATTGGTTGATGGTTGTTTCACCATGTTGTCTTGGTTAGATTTATAGTGTTCTTGGTTGAGTTGTTTACGGCACGGGTTGTCGTTGTTTATGTGTTGAGGTATGGAGTGGTTCAGTTTGGAACCCTTGGTTATGTGTGATTGTATGGAGTTTACACTATGGGTTTTTTTTGCAAGCTTCCAGGAGTAACCCTCATCTTTGGGGGGGAGAATGTAATAACCCTCCATTTTGTTTCTTGTTCAAGTTGCTTTATGCTATGTTTGGTTGTAGTTACTTTGATACTGGATACATTTTGTTATGATGTTTTCATCGCTACTATTTAGTGATAACTATTATTGTGGGATGTAGTTATCTGATTTTATTTCACATGTATTATGGATTAATGATGTTGTAGAGTTAACATGAGATGTTATTATGAGATTATTGGAATTATGATGGAAGTGTCAGTTTCGATGAGTGTATTGGTGAAGAGGATGGTTTCGCATCACTCACTTGCGAGCGCCCTATGAATCCGTAATTTCTTCTTCAAGGTGTGTATTATATGCTGGATATATTGTATGATGTTGTTTACTTGGTTGCAGGATTGTAGGTACATGACATCGACTCCACCTGGTTTCACAGGTTTGAGTGTGTCGATCCAATGGTTAAGTTGAACGGGAGATAGTAGCTAGGTAACATGTGTCAAGTCTATGCCCTAACCTTAGTGTGTCGTCAGTTGTGTGTGTCGAGTTATAATTTGTCTTGTTTTAATGTTATTTATTTCTGAAGGATTATTGATTTGGAAATAAATACTTAGAATAATTGCATTTAAATTATGTTGATGATTATTTAATTTAAATAATGCAATGTGGATAAAAGTTTATACTTAAATTAATTAATTATATTTAGTTTATTTAATTAATTAAATTTGATCCAAGGGGTTGAATTTAGTTATTAAATAATTAAATTAATTAATTAAACGTGATGCAAGAGAATGAAAGGAAATAAAAGAATTAGAATTAATTTTGGAATTTAATTCCAACGTGTGGGAATTAAATTTGAAATTGTGATTAAATGTTTATTTGGAAAATTAGTTGCAACTTTGGAAATTAATTTATTATTTGAAATTGCATTTTAAATTTAAAGTGGGTTTTTGAAAAGTGAAATTGAAATTGAAATTGAAATTGAAATATCTAATTTGCATGTAATGTGAATTAGGGTTGAATTAGGTATTTTTGATTTATAAGAATACATATTTTAATTTTAGGGCAGAAAAAGTCTTTAAGAAAATTCAATTTTTTTACAGCAGAGAAGAAATTTTTGAAAAATTTGCACAAGGGTTTGAAGAAAGTTTGATTGTAGAATTGATTGAAGGAAAGATTGTTTGCATTTGTTTGATTTTGGATTGGATTCATTGGAGGATTGAAGAAAATTCAGGAAATCTTTGGAGGAGGCTTGCATCAAAAATTCTTTTCTTCATGTAGCTTCTTGTACTAGGTTTTCCTCTTTGTGTTTTATTGTTCTTGATTTTTTTTTTAAATAGTAGTGATTAAAGATTTATTTGTTAAATCTGTTTTAGAAAATAAACTTGATATTAGAAGAAAAGAATTAAATAAATTTACAGCCTTTGCTTGTGAAAATTCTTGAGTGAAAATTGTGAAAACCTTAGTTGAATTTAAATTATTTGGAGAAATTGATTTTATTGTTATTGAAATTAAACATAGAGATTGAACAAGGCATTTAGGATGTTTTTAGAAAATGAAACCCTCTGTTATTATTAAAAATCGGATTTTAAAATCTGCAGTATAGTTATATTTTCATGGTAAAATGGTCTGATTGCGTCGCCTATAACTTCACTTTTACAAAATGGGTTTTCAGGAAATTTAAAGGGTTTTGCATTTTAAAATTTTCTTACCCCTGTCCAAAAATCGTAAATACCCAGATCGTATTTTTTGAGTTATGCTTAAAACATGAGACTGCTATTAAGTTATTTTTCCCATGGCTGTTCTGAAAATAAAATAATAATAAATTGATATTTATAAATATTAATATTTTATGTATTGTTATTATAATATTAAAATATTACTTAATAATATTTTATATTATAATTTATAATACTAAAGTATTATATTTATTTATATTATTTTAAATAAAATTTGTATATTAGATTAGTGGAATTAAAATTATAAACATATGGGGAAATTATTGTTTATTTTAAAATAGCATGTTAAAGTTTAATTGAAGGAGTTAAATATTTGATTTAAAAAATGCATAATTTAAAATTTAATTGTGGAATTTAAATTCATATGTAAAAGGTCCAATTATTAATTTGATTTAATTGGAAAAATATATTTATATTTTGGAATATTGATGATAAAGGATATTTTATTTTTAATTAATCAATTTGATATTCTGCAAAGGATAGAAGATATGTTAATGATTAAATATATTTAAATATATTAATTTATATTTAGTATATATATAGTGAAGATATATATCCATTTGAGAGAATAAATAATATTTTATCTTATTTTATTTTGTTGTTTGCAAATTGGGTATTATTAGTGTTCTAAAAGAGATAATTAGTATGTGTAGAAGATGTATAGAGAAAGATATTTTTTAATAGAAATAATTACTTGATTTAAAAAGAAATGGTTATTTTGGTAATATGATTGAAGAAAATATATTGAGATGTATATATATATATATATCTATGAGTATTTTCAATCAGTATTTACCTTATTTTATTTAAGTGCGTGTAATTTAGTTTTGCATGAAGAGTTTAAAATATAAGTTTTGAATGTATGGTCAAAATTGATGAGGAAAAAGATATTTAAATATATTGAAGAATTATAGAAATATTTATATTTAAATGTTTGTTTTAATTAATGAGATTTAATTAGAAACAATATGAATGTGTGGTCAAATAGATAAGCCAAAAGATATTTTTATACATTGATGAAATTGCATGTTTTTAAATGGATAGTTGAAGAGACATAGACTCCGGATAGAAAATTGAAAAGATTGTTTGCAATAGTGTTAGGTTGCATTAAAAGTAAATTAAGAAGTTATTTTATTGATGAGACAATCAATTATGTTATTTATTAATTTCTATTTAGATTAATTGAATCATTGTGATTGGATTATGAAAGAGATATGGATTTAGTATATCCAAAAGTAGTATCTTCCTCATGATTATCTTAAAGGATTTAATTCTCTATATTCAGTAAAAGGAAGTAAGTTTAATTGTTTTAGATTTTCAATAATGAAAAGGGAAATAGGGTTTATGATTATTTTAGATGATCTAGTTATCATGACTTTGACTTTTCTACACTACCTATTGAATGAGTATGGATTTAGGAAATCCAAATATTAGATTTGATTGATGACTTGAATGCTTTTGTTGCTATGTCGTCAAGTTGCATTGTTGGTTTTGGGATTTAGTGTTAGTCCTAAATTATAAGTCTTCCAGAAGATCTTAGAGGATAAGGGTTGTTGAATCTTTATGCCATCCAGTTGTTTCCCCTTGGGTAGTGCATGGCGTCTTCTCAGTTTTACCCGATTTTCATGAACGGGGATGTTTGCACCTCCTTGGTTTAGGAGCGGATTATGGGATCCGTGTCTCCTTGTATGGAGTGACCTTGTGATGTGGTTTCATCTTGTTGCCTCCTGTGAAAGGAGTGGACTATGTGTTTGTTGCCTCCAAGATGTTTGGAGTGAGTTCTATTATTTGTATCCTCCTTGTGTTGGAATGGATTATGATGCCTAGTTGGTATGCACTTGTGGTTCCCTTGGTGGATTGTTTGGGTGTGTGTTGTTGAATACAAGAGTGGCTTTTGTTAGGGGCCGGAGCCTAAAGTGGTAAACAGGGTAACCTTCAAAAGTGAGTTAATCAAGTGATAATTAAATTAATGTACTTAGATGATTAGGATGCATTCACATTAATCAAGATAATTTAATCCTCACTCATAGACACAAGGGCTTGTTTAGACTTGGGATGAGTGAGAAGGCCTGGAATGGCAAGATCAACTATCTTGCTCTTGCGAGAGGTAGTTGATTCCGCATGAGTGAGTATGAGTGCCGGGATTCGGTTGAGGCCACCAGGATTACTTGTGTCGGAGCCTATGAAGAATGCCTAGAGGAGATCTCATGACAAACCTTGCGATGACACTCTATCTATGACAACTGTTGTTAATTATTTTATGTGTATGGTTATTTGAACATACTTGATCTACTTTATGTCTGGAAGCAATGTGACCTATGTCAGTGATGTTGGAGTTGTACTTGTATTTTACTTGATTTTGTACATGTATTGTATTTGATTTGTACTTGTATTATACTTGTTGGGTACTTGATTGTACTTGTTAATTCATTTGGTTGGTTATAACAGTATGAGTCAGTTTGAGTTTGCCTTTGGTTAGAGGTAGTAGAATCTTTGTCCATGTTACTTTGTTACTATCTCCTAGCATGGGGGGTGGGCCTTCGGGTACCACATTGGTTGGGTGGAACATGCACCAAAACCGTTGGGTCCCCATCGATCTTCAGTACTTGGTGGCGAGACATCCAGATGGACAGCTCGCGGTTCTTGTTGTATTATCTTGTATTGTAATATTTTAACTTGTATAAGTTATTTTATCCCTCTTATGTTTATGAGGTGAAATTTTGTAATTGTAATCTTTTGTACTATTGCCTCATTCTGGGAATGAGTGATGTATCTATTGGATTAAGATAATGTTTATGAGATTGTATCTTGGTTGATTATCTTATTATGTTATGTGGTATTCTTATGATGTATGATGTTTATATCATAAAGTTCATAAGGCTATGGTTATATGTAATATGTATGTGTGGGTTTAAGTAATCCTAACCTTGTAGCCTTAGAGGTTGTTGTTAACTAGTAAGTGAATGTGTATGTTAAATACACTTTAAAAAAAAAAAATTGGTTCGCTTATGATGTTAATTGCAACTTCCTTTGGGTTACTTGGCGGGGCATTACAATTGGTGAATCTTTTCTAATTGCTAGAAGTCTATGGAAAATCTTGGCAAATTGTAATTTCTTTTAATCCAATAAAATATTTTCATTGGTGATTAAAACCATTTTTCAAACCAATAAATTATTTCCATTGACGAATAAACTTGTTTTCAAAATAGAAAAAATATTTTTGTTGGTGATTACAAATTTTCTTCAAACCCAAAAAATATTTCCATTGGCAAATTAAACCTATTTTCAAATGAATAAAAAAAATGGTGAATTAAACATAATCTCAAACTAATAAAAAAAATCATTGGAAAAATAAACTGGTATGCTAATAAAAAATCATAGAGTAGTTGGGAAAAATATCAAATTCTGGGACAAATTTTTTGCACATTCAAATTCTTTAATAAAGTGTCTGGAATGGAGACAAGTGTCAAAATATTTATTTTGTTTGAAGCTAGATGTGAGTGCAAAATAATATAACCTACGACTGTTCAATGAATTTTCAATGGACGAGTGTAGTTGCATTCTAGAAGCAAATCTCTCAAGCACTAGACTTGCGAATTGAAACCTGTGGAATAACACTAAAACTGTTAGATTTCCAAAAATTAATGGTTGACATTTTATTACTTATTAAATCACTTGAAGTCATGACAACCAAAATAATATTTTATCATTGATTGGCTACCTACAATTGAAGTTCTCTTAAGTTATGACTTAAGCCTTTGGAGTCATCATGGTGACTGGCCCCTTAGCCTAGGTGAACAATGGGTTTGAGAAATGAATGGTCGAGATAGGGTGACGTGGATCAACCTTGACCACTCCCTGCAAGCCCATGGGGGACACACCTACATCTCTCATCCCTCAATGGAGAGGTGGGGAACCGCCACATGGAACAGTTAGAACTGTTGAAGGAACTATAGAAAGGTGCAAAATATTAAGAAAATATTAAGGAGCTAGTGTTAAAGCCTGCACTACTAAAGGATCCTTTTAAGCACATGTTTTAAAGGTAAGTAAGACATCTTAATTTGGGCCATCCATCTGGTCTAAGGATTATGCATAGGTGAATGGTCTCAAGGTAAAGAGCACATAGATCTGAAGTGTCAGATTTAATCTTGGCCGCTCCTCACCTCCTCGTTGTTGAAAGTTACACACAGGTTAAACCCAACGAGGAAGCAAGGAGGCCGAAACATGGATTTTCTTGTAGTTATCTTGGAATAATATTGTCACAATGTTTTCAAAATAATATTGCCACACTAATGATTAAGGATTCAAGTGATGAATTAAATGTTAATTGTCACATCAATGATAGTGGTGAATTAAATGTTAAGTGTGAGTATTTAATGTCATTTTCTTCATTCTAACTTCTATATATACTTCACCAACTTGATGTTATTCATATAATTTATAGTATATTTGGATTTGATTTATTTCTTCTCTATTCTCAATTTAGCTATGATATTTTGGAGCCTTCATGACATGTGATGCTACCCAAATGTTTTTGGGAGAAAAGAAGGGATGATGCATACGACAGACGAATGTTGGGTATGGTTTTTGAAATTTCTTGTGGGATGATGCTATAACAATAAATCTAGGTAGGGAATGGCTTTAGAAAAACCCTCATGCTTTATATTCTGAGGTACCTTTAGCTTTCTTGTCCAATTACATGGAAATTTTTCTCAATAAAGATTTGGTGAAGATATTGGAAATATGTTATTTGTTGCCTTTCATTTACTCTATTTATTTGTTGGAGTTGGCACTGGAGCATTATAATTTTGAAAGCGGGTTTTCACCTATTGGTGGAATCTTTCGGAAAGTGGAATTGCATGCTTCTATAGCACAGGCTCTTGCTTTGGTTAATATGAGATGGGGTCGGTTATGAAACTATGCATTATCACTCTTCTGCTCTGCTCTTCTTCACAATTCACATCAACACACACTTCATACTTCATACAAAATGATATGAATGATATTATATATATAACCATAAAATAGAATTCAATTACACTTTTTCGGCTTCAATAAAACACAAAATAATTACAATTGTTAGCTCAAATCATGAGAAATATGCAATGCGTATCCTCAATAGTCAGCCACAACTTGGCTAGGACCCAAAAAAAGATGTACAAACACAAAAATACTTATCTAATTACTTCTCATACATCCACAACATAATTTATTTATGAATTCAGCTCCATTATAGATAAAATAGAGAATTACCTAACTAGATCTTCTAACTTGCACAAGAATCGATATGAGCCACTGTGCTTCAATAATAAAAAAGATGATATACTACAAAATATTATAACATAAAATTTCATATAGATCGGTGCATACTAAACTACTGGATGCTCTATTCTTCATTGTCAATCTTCAATCTGTCTGGTGGTATGATCAAATGATGATGTGCATATCTAATCAATGACTATGGTTTCCATCAATAACAACACCAGGTGATACTAGAAGTGTCTCTTGCCAACAAAAGATACCTTGATGTAGAAGAACGGATCACTATACAATGATATGCAAAGTTAGAGAGTTGGCTTAGCGAATGACTTTAAACCATAACATTAATGCAGATAGACAAGTGCCTAACCCACAGTTATACTTCACAAAATGAGCTTCAAATTTAACTAAAAGGAATAGAAGCTTAGTGATTCGAGAAAAAATCTCATAACTAAAGATTTAAGATGGATTAAAATTCAATTTCCAAATATATATCTTAGCTTAAAATTTGAATATTTCAAAATAATTAAAGGTCGAAAACTTGACATTCTATAATAGTAGGCTGGCTTATCCATAAGGTGACTTACATACATACCAAATCAATCGATTTCCTAAGAGTAAGGTTGTGGTTTAAGCTAGAGAGTATGTGTAGGATCATGATGGGCCAAAAAGTGGCGATATGTAAGCCATATGATGGCCCATGTGGCTGATGACTTTTTTTTTACCCAAACTTGATGAAATGAAAAGGGTTTTTAGAGGATATTCTCAACTTTCCACCAATATAAATTATGCTTTACTTTGAATTTAATAAATAATTATTATTTATTTTCTATTAGACTTACGAATAAAATCTTGATTCATAAGCTGATTGAAAAACATCTATAACTTTCAAATGGTATCACATTTTTTGAATCCAAAACATGTGTCACTTTCTACGTTTTGCATACTATAGGATTAAAAAAATAAAAATTGAATTTAATGAATTTTTGACCAAGTTAAGTTGGTTAGACAGACGGGATTTTATATTTTTTAAAAGTTGTAATAAAAAAATCATAATTAATTATTTACATGGAAAAAAATTATAAAAAAATATGCATCACATTGGTGTTAGAGTTTCTTAGATCAGATTAAACAATGAAAGCACTTAATAGAATTGCAACACATAAGACAATGAACACAACAAGATACCCTAGGAAAACCCTCCTCTTGAGGGAGAAAAACCCAGCAAATTAGTCTCTTCTATAATGTATAACAAATGAGAGAAATCTACTTACAACACATGCCCAACAATGGCCAATAGAGAATTACAATGAAGTCGCACTTCTCCTTGATGCACAAGATACAAATGAATCTGTTCTCCCTTGAGATTGGACTACTGCTAAGAATGTGAATTCTGCTCTTGAACAATAAATGCGAACTTTTGCTCTTGAAGGATAAGGTGCAAACTTGCTTGATTAAATCAAATTGGATGATGCAATGATAATGACCTTATATTTATACATCTTAAGGCGCCTCTTCATTTAGGTGGGCCTTTCTTAGGAAAACATAACAATGAATATATATATTGAGGTCGGCTCAAGTTAAGACAAGAATAAGCGAACCATAAGGGGTCGGCCCTTAACAAATATATATTGTTTGATATAAATTAAATAGTCGAGAGGCTATGCATTTAATTTATCTTTTCTTCTTGGAATTCGTGTGATGAAGTGCAGACCGTAGCTGCTATAACATCAACACTCCCTCTCAGCTAGGGATGAACTTCCATCTGCACAAGACACATCATATTAGAATGAAAACAAAATAGAATATCACCTCAATGTGATATTAACCATTATGGCTACTTCCATAGATGGTATAAATAAAATCATCACGGATTCCCTCACGTGATGCTGTCATGGAGTCACACACATGACATCCACCATAGCTCTCCCAGAGGGTGGAAACAAGGGCTTTCACCTCAAATCTCTCTCAATAGAGAATTGCATTATCAAGGGCTTACACCTCAACTCTCTCTCAACAAAGAATTGCATTATCAAGGGCTTGCACCTCAACTCTCTCTCAACAGAGAATTGCATTATCAAGGGCTTGCACCTCAACTCTCTCTCAACAAAGAATTGCATTATCAAGGGCTTGCACCTCAACTCTCTCTCAATAGAGAATTGCATTATCAAGGGATTTCACCTCGAACTTCTCTCAAAGAAGAACTCATTAAACAAAGGAACACTGATACTGAGACTCCCTCTCGATCCTGGCTTCAGAGATTGCAAAGAAGACTTCTTGAGATGTACTCCCTCTAGCCATCAACTCAGTCCCTCTAGTGTTTACTCCCTTTTGATCATTTCTTTGGTTGACATGACTTCTTCACAAGATGCCTCAAGCTTTTCATCACTAAGTAATCTCTTATCATCTTCTTCCCCCTAAACCTGTCCAGGAAGCATTTTAGATAGAGATTACTAACAGTCCATAATTATCCAAAGAAATATCAAGATTAGAATCGTACAAGTTATATCATGAGAGAAAATAAGATCTTATGCTAGTGAACACAACACAATTCAAGAGAGTCTACTATCTCTCTTAATTACAAGATCCAAAGAATAAATAAATGATATAACTGAGAAACCAAAGAATACTTATCTTTTTAACTATTCTGATAGGTCCAAATGTTGGACATAGTGCGTTATACTCGAGCTTAGATCAATCCGTACCCTTCACAGTTTGAACACAATGACGACCTGGAAGGTACATTGACTTCAAGAGATATCTCCAACCATTAATGTAGTTCAATGATTGCAAGCTATGACTCCAAGCTTGATCATTTCTTCATCAATTCTTCATTCAGTAAGACTTCGATATCCAACCTTTCCAGATGTAGATTGCTAGATGCTCAGGATATCTCAATGTAAGAGCCTCTTAATAATTGCAAAAAAAAATTCATGAACATTATTCAACCATGCAATACTTATCTCATGGATTTCAAAAATCTCCTGAGTAATAGATAATTAATTCATTAATCATGACATGTCTTTCTTTCAATTTCATAGAAGAGCTAATCTCAGCAAAGACAAACTTCACAAATTGGCATGATCCTACTTGCAATGAATAAATCTAAAGAATCTTATCACAGTGATCACTATTTACTAGTCACACATAATCCTAAGTAAATAATGTCAGATTTGCATAACTCAACAAATTGAATTTTAGCCTAGAATAGTAAATACAATCAAAAGCAAAGAATACTTATCTCTTAAATATTCTGAAGGGTGGACACCGTATGATATGTTGTTCTTGCGCTTAGTACACAACCTTCACAGCTTGAACATAGGCCCATGACTAGAGTAGAAATTCACTAGAATCATTTTGGGGAGAGATCTCAATCACATCCGCAAATGAAGCATGTTGATTAGGCCTGGTAGGACAATCCCTTGCATAGTGACCAAATTTGTCACATTTAAAGCATTGAACATGAGAGAGGTCCCACTTCTTCTTGAATGCAGGAGCACCATCTGACCCATTATCTCGATTCCTTTTAAAGAATCCTTTCTTCCAAACTTTTCCTTTCTTCGATGAATGAGAGGCGAGAACATGTAAATCTTCATTCTTTGAACTTTGACCAATGCCCCTTGCCGTTAGTCTCGACTCCTCTTGAATGCAGTCAATCCTCAATCGATCAAACTTGGGAAGTTCAGATCTTGCATTGATTCCTTGAATGAACGCCTCCCATGAAAGTGGAAGACCATTGAGAGCAATCATGGTCAAATCCTTGTCATCAACAATATGACCAATGGTAGAGAGTTGATCTCTCAATTCGGAAATCTTCATGAAGTAGGTGATGACAAACTCTTCTTCCGCCATCTTAATGTGAAGTAGTTGTTGCTTCAAGGTTAGGGCATGACTGGTGTTGTTTATTTCATACATCTCTTCCAATGTTTTGAACATCTCCCTTGCAGTATCCAACTTGAAGACAATAGGAACAATATGATCTTTGACGGAATCAACCAACACTTTCTTTGCCCTAGTATCTTTCTTCCTCCACTGCAACTTCTCTTCTTCCTTCTCAGGTTCGAGAACTTTTGTTTTCACAAACTCAGCCAAATCATTCTCTTCTAATGTGAGCATGATCCTGAACCTCCATGATGTGTAGTTCAATACTCCTTCGAGTCTATCCTTGATTTTCAGACCATTCACCATCTTGAGAAATTTAGAAGATAGACTGAAAAAGAATAATGAGAGTTGCAAACTAACAAATCTGATCACGATCTTTTTCACACCCGCTCTGATACCATGTTAGAGTTTCTTAGATCAGATTAAACAATGAAAGCACTTAATAGAATTGCAACACATAAGACAATGAACACAACAAGATACCCTAGGAAAACCCTCCTCTTGAGGGAGAAAAACCCAACAAATTAGTCTCTTCTATAATGTATAACAAATGACAGAAATTTGCTTACAGCACAGGCCCAACAATGGCCAATAGAGAATTACAATGAAGTCGCAATTCTCCTTGATGCACAAGATACAAATGAATCTGTTCTCCCTTGAGATCGGATTGCTGCTAAGAATGTAAATTTTGCTCTTGAACAATAAATGCGAACTTCTGCTCTTGAAGGATAAGGTGCGAACTTGCTTGATTAAATCGAATTTGATGATGCAATGGTAATGACCTTATATTTATACATCTTAGGCACCTCTTCATTTAGGTGGGCCTTTCTTAGGAAAACATAACAATGAATATATATTGAGGTCGGCTCAAGTTAAGACAAGAATAAGCGAACCATAAGGGGTCAGCCCTTAACAAATATATATTGTTTGATATAAATTAAATAGCCGAGAGGCTATGCATTTAATTTATCTTTTCTTCTTGGAATTCGTGTGATGAAGTGCAGACCGTAGCTGCTATAACATCAACAATTGGGACATGAGTCCTCTACTTATATCTAAAAGCTTATAAATTTTTTTTATCATTTTATTGTGGTTAGGGTGGTCAGACATACACCTACTTCTTATTTTTACCCTGAAATTTAAATACTACTGCATTGAAATTTTAAATTTTCACCAAATAGATTTTATTTTTTTGAATAAAGGTCTAGTAGTTTAGAAACTACATTCAATTTTCTATAGATTCTATTTTTACATTTTTTTGAAATAATATAGATAACTTTTTCAAAATTTTACGTCAAGTTGTCTAACTCTAATTTTTTGTCTTTTTATTGCCACTTAAGGGCCTGTTTTTTCCACGATGATCCTGCACATACCCTAGAGATTACGCTCATAGTAAAATCCAAAATCAAAGACCTTTTTCAAGAAGGAATCAATTACATACCTAAAAGAAATTATCGAACTATCAATAAAAGGGTCATCAAATCTTAGCAAGAGATGTTGATATAAATTAAGGTGTGGAATCAAATCAAATGAAAGAAAAAGTGACTAACATGAAGATTATTCCTACATACTATCTAATTCAATCGTGAATAGAAGTAATTGACCTATGAGTACGTATTTGCAAAAATAAATTTTTAGCTAGATTGATACAAAGACAAAATGAATCACAAGAAACTTATGTAATTCAAAATTTTCAAGAGCAATAGTGTTGTATATACATTGAAGATTAGGCATCTCAAGAATGTAAGAAAACACAAAATAGATTTACCACAATCAAGATTTGAAACCCTTTGGAGAATACAATTTCTAATAATTTCAATTTCTAACCAAGCAAGCAAGCAAGTATCAAATTTCACCAAATGGCTCAAGCATAAAAAATATGTTACAAGAAGTAGAGACAAATTCAGGAAAGAAGGAACTTGTATCCAATTGACTGAAAATGGGTGTGGATTTGATGCGAGTTTCAGATTTGCAAATTGCAACTTTAATCCTTTCGCTATGGTTTCCACTTCTCTGAAAACCCCCTACCCAAAATTTCAAAACACAAAGTCTGAGATTCTCAACAAACCAAAGCCACACCTTATACATACATCTCCTTGTAGAGAAATATTATCCTTAAATAAAAAAATTCAATCGAATATCCTTATTTTACAAAATAAGCTTGTAGATTAGTTTTCTTCTTCAAAAAAAAAATGAATTGATCAACATTTTTTCGAAACGAGCACTATTAAAAACAAGGAAAATTATAGTTTTTGAATCCAAAAATCAACAAAAAAGGTAAGTTTCCAATACAAATTTTAGTTTGGAGTCATGCATGTGCACACACTCCATCTTTTTCCAATTTAACTTGCTTTTACAATTAGTTTGAAAATATCATGTTATTTATTTACTTTAAAAGCTATATTACTTTCCACATTTAATTAATTATTCTCTAATGATAATTAAAACATTTAATCACATTATTTAATTTAATAATTAATAAAATATCCTCATAATACCTTTTTACAAACATAATTCATTTAATTATTATCTTAATTCTGAATTAATTCAAATTACCTTATAATCAATTTAATTAAACAAGGCCATTCATAAAATTAAATTTACCACATAATATCAATAACCAATTAAGCAACATAATAACGAGCAACAACCAGACATCACCAATCATCTACTCAAACTTACTCAAATGTTAAGAAATGCTAAATACGAATGGGCACTACATCTTCCCCCCAAAGCTTTGACTTACTCCTAGAAGTCACAAAGTGAAGAAAAAAATATGCAATAATAAGCAACATCATCACAAACAACCACGTCATAGCACAATTTAATAAAATAATGGTAAACACCAATCAAAACAACTGATAAAGAATACAAACCAGATGTACAGGGTATCAAGGTGGGTACTCATCCTCGTCGAGGATGATAGCAAGGCTTGGGGGCCTTTTGTCATCTCCACTATTTCCACATCATATCCATTGGGTTTTTGAGGCACTCTTAGGCATGAAAGTGCAGGTGGAGTCTATGCTTGGTACCTACAACCTACATCAAACAAGATGTCGAGCAACATATATATAAATATATCAAACAACAAACACACCATGATAGGAAATCACAGTGTATCAGGGTGCTCACAAATGAGTAATGCTACACTGCCCCTCCCAACAAGACCTCAAACAATGACCACATCAATGAATAACAACAATAGCATCGTAAACCATCCACTACATATCTATCATTAAAACTAATTTGCTATTTCAAAATTCCACATTTGCACAAAATGTACATAGATCTATGCACTCAAAGCACACATTTTTCATTAAGCATCTATCATTTTCAAATAACCATTCCTTTCACAACACTAAATCTCACAACAAATTAAACGCAAAATCATGATTTTTTATCCCTTTTTGAAGCAATAAAACACGATTTATCACCTCATAAGAACAAAATTCTAGATTCAACACACATGAATTCACATCATCGAGAAACACATCGTAAGGCTACACAAGGGTCCATAATGCATCCCTAGCAGGAATAATATCATTGCATTGCAGACTACACCGAGGGTCTTATCCTTTCCACTAGTTTTCTGCACCATTGGACAAACACCACCTAAAGAATGATCTCGGGTTGTTAATTGAGCATGACACAAAAAGAAAAGACGTAACTACAAGAGTATGAGAAACTAGGTCACATAATGGGCTCATATGTATCCAGAGTGGCCAGTGTATAAACCTAGCTCTGATACCATGTTGTAACGCCTTGCCATGTAAACCCGAAAGGAGAACTTATAAGCAACAATAATAGCACAATTTTTTTTAAAGTACAAGTATGAAATGTAAGTTAACATACAACACTTATAATGAAACCATACATATACATCATCTAACTAAGCCATTTGGGGCAACATGACCACAGTACATTGCAAATATAACTAACATCTTCCCACTCCCATAACGATGATTAACTAATCATAAGTATTCATTGTAAACCATAATATAGAATCATTAAACGATGAACATACATCCATAACATTACATAAGAATCCATCTATTCACATGATAATGCTAGGAATACATCCATTACATTCATTAAATAAATTTACATTGTCAAAAAGATGACAATGGTACAATAGTGTTTCCCAACATGAACGGAATTATACATCAATCACATAGAGTAATACAACTGAAATGAACATAATACATAGCATCAATATGATCTCCAAATCCAAAGAAGCTCTAGAATCCCTGCAACGATACAACTCCACAGATCACGAACTTCGACTGGGAACCCAATAGAGTGCATAGCACATTCCACCTAACCATATCGACCCTAAGGTCCACCCCATGTACTAGGAGATGACAAGAAGGACCCACAACATAAAAATAGTCAACCAGACCAGGCTAACAAGACTCCACAAAAAATGAAACAATAAACAAAAAGAGCAACTACTTCTAGAGGTACATAAACAACAAGGGGAAAACAAACAAGGAAAGTGAGGTTGCTAAAGAGAAGAGTGCGATCACATAAGCTCGATATGGGTTACCCAATATAGATCTTCCTAGGTTACTGGCCCCCATCTTGGTTAAACCATGGCAACCTCAACCGATCCTTGGTCCCCATTCTCACCCATACGAGATAAACATACCTTTCAAGAGGACAAGGTAGTTGATATTTTCCCTTCTAGGCCTTCCCACTCATCTCAAGCCTAAATGAGCACTTGAGTCATGAGTGAGGTGTACCATTATCTTTTTTTAATGTAAGAATTACCCAAAAATCCCTAATCAATTATTAGTGTTTTGAATGGATTAAGAAAATTCTAATGAGTTACCCTAGAACCACTTTTGTGTCCCACTACTAGCAACAAAAGACTCTACAGTCCACTAACTGGGTAAGCCAACTTGCACAATACAAAAAGGTCACATGAATTATCACATAAAGCGAGGCATACACCAACTCGTACAAAGTCTCGATAGATAACAATTCCATAGTGCAAGGCCAGAAGCCACATAATCATAAATCAAGTATATCATCAAGTGTTCACAAAGAACCAACATGAAAAGCACATCATAAAGAAACTCTTTCCCCAACCTCTAAAGACTAAAAAATTACTAACACACTAGCTCACCATCGAAGTGGCAAAAATAACATGACCTTAAGGGACTATTTTCAATCCACAATTTAAAAGTCAAGTATATAATAATGAGTGACAACCTCACAATGATATTTTCATACTCAATCAAAAACTATCATAATCAACTCAATACAAAATCAACTACAAATGCCAATAGTAAATTAACCAACAGGCATCCAAGGGAGACCTCAATTTTCTCCGCACATGATACCCAACCACAATTATTCAACAAACTTATAATTTGGCTAATAAGAAACTTAACATAAAATCAAACATAAAACAAATTCAAACATTAAATTCAACAAAAATGTTCACTCAGAACTACATCCATATAGCCCGCTAGGCTAACTCATAAAATTCTCTCACATAAGAGAATCAATTCTGGAATAAAATAACAACCACAGTATTAAATATAAAAGAAACATATTAAATATGCAATGTAAGATAGACACTATTTTAAAAACACCTTACCTTAAACTACTCTAAGAATTCCTTTCACAGAAATAACTCAATACATTTTCGTTCAATTTAATTAACATACTTTAGCTAATAATTCTAATATAAACGAATGCAACTCATAGAGTAGAATTCTATCAAGATAGTTATTATCTCACAATTAAATTACATTTCTTTTATTAAAACATAATTAATGATTAATTTATAATCTAAATGCTATTTTCTACCAATCATTTTATCAAATCAACCAAATTCCATCACTTAATCACTTGTCAACATATTCAAACATTTTATTATCCTATAATTAATTATAAATCACTTTAATTCTACAACAAAATCAAATAAAGCTTAATATATCTCACAACATTTACCAAGGGCAAAGATATCGATTAAATCTAATGTGTAATTCCATTATTAAAGAATACTACAAAAATCATCTTTTAAAAGATTGTCAAATACAAACATTTAACTAAACCCTCCAATTATCCAATTATAGAACTCTTTTAATTTAGTAACTTTTCCTACTCCTTATTATTTAATCCATCATAATTTAGGAGATCAATTTTTATAGCCTCATCAACTAATTATATCCATTACTATTTTCATTCCTCCTTTCATCAATTATAGTTAACTATTTGAATATATTTAAATTATTAGATTATCAAATAAACCACCTTACTTGCACCTCTATTTATCCAAATACATATATCAAAATTTCCTACATGAAAAATAAAAATCTTTTATTAAATTTTAAATCTACAAACTCGCTAATTTTCATTAACAACTTACCTAAAACCAATCTAGAACAAATCTTATCTTACTTAATTCATATTTCCAACTATAGACAAAAATCTAATTTCCTTATTTTATTACTCATTTTGCTTGTTCTACAAGATAACTTACTCTCAAATAAAGATTCTCTTTATAAACCTATGTATATAAATATAATTATGCATATATATTTTAGTAAATACATTATAGTACATCTTAATCGAATTCAAGCTATAATATATACTCATCGAGATAAACCCAAGAGAGAAGTGAACCAAAATGCCATGCTAAGCATATGACAGGCTCTAAGAAATACAATTTTTAAGTATATAGTTCAAAGGCATGTCGAATTTGGAAGAAGAGAAGTGAATCAATCTCTTTTTAGAGAGATTTCAATGTGAAAATCAGTAGCAATTGACTGCTTAAGCCTAAAACCTGATTGCCTAATTAAAATTTAAGGTTGTGAATGAAATTATATCCTCTAAAACTTATATGGCTTCAAGGCAGCGACATGAAGGAGATCAAAAGATACCCTGACATAGAAGGAAGGAATGCTATATAATGATATGCAAAGTTGGAGAGTGGCTTAGTGAAAGAAATTAAACTAGAACATTAATGCAGACATAGAAGTGCCTAACCCACGGTTATACTTGACAAAAGAGCTTTAGATTTAACTAAAATAAATAGAAGCTTAGTGATTTGAGAAAACACCCGATAACTAAAGATTTAAGATGTATTAAAATTCAATTTCGAAAGATCTATCTTAGCTTAAATTTTGAATATTTCAAAATGCTTAAAGGTCAAAAACTTGACATTCTACAAAAGTAGGTTGGCTTATCCATAAGGCGATTTACATACTTACCAAATATATCGATTACCTAAGAGTAAGGTTGTGGATTAAGCCAAAGATTATGCCCATAGTACAATCCAACATCAAAGACCTTTTTAAAGAAGGAAGCAATTACATACCTATAAGAAATTATCAGACTGCTAATAAAAGGGTCATCAAATCTTAGCAAGGGATGTCGACATAAATTAAGGAGTGGAATCAAATCAAATGAAACAAACGGTGACTAAAATGAAGAGTATTCTTGCATACTATTGAATTCAATCTTGAATGAAAGTAACTAACCTATGAGTATGTATTTGCATAAATAAGTTTTCAGCTAGGTCGATACAAAGACAAAATGAATCATAGGAGACTAATGTAATTGAAAATTTTCAAGAGAAATAGTGTTGTATATAAATTGAAGATTAGGCATCTCAAGAATGCAAGAACACACAAAATGGATTTACCACAATCAAGATTTGAAACCATTTGGAGAATACAATTTCTAATAATTTCAATTTCTAACCAACCAACCAAGCAAGTATCAAAATTTACCAAATGACTCAAGCATCCAAAAATATATTACAAGAAGTAGAGACAAATTAAGGAAAGAAGGAACTTGGGTCCAATTGATTTAAAATGAGTGTGGATTTGACATGATTTCCGGATTTCCAAATTGTAACGTCAATCCTTTTGCTATGGTTTCTGCTTCTCTGAAAGCCCCTAACCCAAAATTTTGAAACACAAAGTCTGAGATTCTCAACAAACCAAAGCCACACCTTATACAGAAATCTCCTTGTAGAGAAATATTATCCTCAAATAAAAAAATCCAATCAAATATCCTTATTTTATAAAATAAACTTGCAGACCAGTTTTCTTCTTTGAAAACAAGATTAATTGATCAACATTTTTCCAAAATGAGCACATTTAAAAATAAGGAATTTTTTAAGTTTTTGAATCCAAAAATCAACAAAAAAGAC
Source organism: Sequoiadendron giganteum (assembly GCA_007115665.2). NCBI lineage: Eukaryota > Viridiplantae > Streptophyta > Pinopsida > Cupressales > Cupressaceae > Sequoiadendron > Sequoiadendron giganteum. The sequence continues at coordinate 26,669 of VCHN02000804.1, forward strand.
AAGTTTCCATTTTGAATTTCAGTTAGGAGTCATGCATGTGCATGCACTCCATCTTTTTCCAATTTAACATGCTTTTACAATTAGTCAAGAAAAATTTCCTCTTATTTATTTAATTTAAAAATTATATTACTTCCCACATTTAATTAATTAAACTCTAATGATAATAATATTTATCTTTAGCATTAAACTCTCATGATAATAATATTTATATTTATATTACTTTCCACATTTAATTAATTAAACTCTAATGACAATAATATTGCTTACCGAATATTGGCATTGTACTTGATAGTATTTCTCGGGTTCTGATATTCTTGAGTGGTGGTACTCCATATTAATTTCTGAAGGTCGTGCATCTCTCTTTGTATGAACGATCATTTTGAAAGCTTAAGCTCATTAAATATTAAGTCATACAAAACAACTACGTCCATTAATTAACAATTTATGGGTGTTTGCTTTTGTGTGGCTTTAAATTTGGTATTTTCTCCTCTATTGAGTAAATTCCTTCAAGAAGCTTCTCTGGTTGTTTAATGCTATTTTCAGTGTCACGTATTCTTCAGCGGAACATGAAAATTCTATGAGAACCTGGCGCTTCGCCCATGGAATCTCTATATAAATTTCCCCATCCATGCTTGGGAAAGGCCGCTTGAAGACAATGTCTCTCAAGTAGATCTGAATCACATCTTCAAAACAGGGAGTATGCATGAGGAAGATGTAGTTTGTTCAGTTCTGGGTAAGGAAATTATTCCCCTAAGAGCTCGTATAGCTTTGTTTCCTTCTCAGGTTCTATCTATTTTTCTTTCAAATATTATGGATTTTCTTCAGTTGTTGAGGGATTTAGAGCAAATCATCTCTAAATTTTCAAACCCTCAATTCTATGAGATCTTGAATGATTTGTTGTATTTGGTTCAAAAATACAATCTGTACTCTAGGGAGGGTTATGTTGGAGGCTTATTCCCGCATGATTATATCAATGATAAAGTAGGATATCAAGAAATTTTTTGAGGCTATTTGGCTGGAGCTTCAAATTGATAATGACTATGTCTTGTTATCAGCCATAAATAAAAATGAAAATAGGTTATCTGGATCCCTAACAACCGAAATTAAGGAAAATTTTTATACCATTTCTTTCCTGCGGGACTTTGCTCCAAAACCACCTTTTTGTCAATCCTCGGCGGGGAAACATCAAATGAAAGTGGAGTATGTTACTTTTGTGTGTAGAATAGAACAAGATGAGGTTAATGCACAATGCACCACTTCCTTGCATCAGGGGTCCTTGGCGATCATGGATTCAGGGGCTCATGCAGATGTTGAAGTCCCTTGTGTGGGGCTTGATTCTCTTGCAAAGGAATTGGTTCACCCACATTTTCTCGAGCTACATTTTGAGGATGATGTGGTTCCGGGCTAGTCATCAACCTATACAAAACACATGGAGGAATAACAGGAAAGGAGGAAGTTTAATCTATGTTTTTTGTTTTGGCAGAATTTTGCTCCAATTTTGCTCCAGCTCCATCATGCTCTCCTTTTCCATGTCCACTTTCATAGAAATTTCACAAAAAAATTATGTCACATCTAATATTTTGTTGGATTAACTAATTAAAAGCTTTTGTAGACTTGTAATGTCAAAAAAAGGGTCCTTAGCCCTTTTCGTGCTTGTTTAGCTCATTCTTGCGGATTTTGGACTTAATGTTGGCTTGATCTAGTGTTGTGAGGTGTTTTACACATTAACATTAGGTCTTTAGGCCCTCTTTAAGCTAAATTCAATTAAATCTTCCCTAATTTTTTTTTTTTTAATGTATTTATTTACATTTTCACATTAAATTTGGGAGGCTTGTAAATGAAGTGGATCTAATCTAGTGTTGTAATATGTCTTTCACATTCACATGGGATTTAGGACCCTTCTAAGCTGAATAGACCCAATTTCGCCTTAATTTAGTGTTGTAAAGTATATTTGTTTACACTTTCACATTACATTTTGGGCCCTATTACATTTATAACCTTTATATCATCATTAATAGGCCCCTATGATGCTATATTGTGCATCCCAAGGCTTATTTTGGTCAAAAACCTAGCAAAATAAACATATAAACTTAACTTATGCATTCCCCAACACTTTAGCCTCGGAAATAGCCCCTATGGGACCCATTCACCACTTTGGGTGAATGAGTCCCATTTGAGCTATTTTTGAGGTTTGAGTAGGAAAAAGTTATTTTTTAATTCTAATTTCTTCAATGTCATTCTTGGGGATAAAATTAATGGTCATGTGAGTAGATTTCCTATATAAAAAAGCTTCCAAATCATTATTTGATCTAAGCAATCACTATTTCATCATACATTCATGAGATCAAGCCAAGCAAGGAATAGTTAAGCATTTCAAGCCTTCACAAGGTCATCAAGATAACTTTCAAGATCAATTCTAAGGAATTCAAGAGCAAGATTCCTCATCAATTTTTGTAGCAATTTAAGATCCATCATAATATCAAGAATATCAAGCATCAAGCATAATAGTGAGCTAATTTTGTGATATAGCATTGAAGATCCAAGACCAAGCATTGTTCTACTCTTATTGTCAAAGATCAAGATCTACATCCTTCATGGTCATTTCATGTTGAGTTGTAGATTTACAAGACATCATTCAAGGTATTATTGTTCATTTTTCCTGTCCTATCTTCCATGTTTCATTTTCATCTTTCATTATTTCATCATTTGGTTTAATTACCTAAACGGGGTTTGACCAAGACAAACCCCCATTCTCTAAAAATCAACAAGTTTTATCCTCTTTGCATCTATGATTGTAGATCTAGGCATCTTGGAGCTTTAAATATCATTGAAGGATAGGTTTCAAACTTGTTGTAGTCATCTCTCTACTTGCAAGGTCAAAATCTT
>VCHN02004603.1:0-11535 GCA_007115665.2 Sequoiadendron giganteum
AGAAAGAATTGCATACCACCAAATAGAATGTTGATCAATAGAGAGACTAGTGCAAAAATAACTTCCTAGCCATAAAATCCAATGCTTAACAGCATCACACTTGGTTTCCATATATGTTTGATAACAAAAATCTCTTTAATTTTGAAAAACTCTCACATGGTGGGAAGACTACCCAGATCAAACCCTTTATAGATTGGCCTATTAAAAATAACACTAGAATTGACAAAATGCCTAATGAAAATTTTCTACCTTTAATTTCCTTCTAAGAATTTAATAATCCATTTGACAAGCAAATTAATTCCTTGTCGGTGGATTGAAAGAAGGCTTTACCCCCTAAATCTTGAGGGAGGCAATAATTTACTCGCAAGCAACTTGGTCAAAATTGTGGTGACCATCATTAAAAGCTCAAAGAAAATCACCAAGAAGTTTTCAATCTTTAATTAAAAAGCTTTTGCTATCACCAAATAAGAGGAAGAGGAATTAATAACATGGATGGCAGCTAATATTTTGGAGCAAATTTGGAACTTACCAGCCAAGGAAAGAGGTTTGGTTATTCAATAGTTGATTTTCTTTTCAATTTTTATGACAACTTGCCAAAGAATAAAAAGAGAAGCTTGAGAAGAAAAAAGTATGTCCAAAAAGTAGAAAACTTCTTGCTCAATCCCTTTTCAACCAAAATTATATAACCATCTTGCTCTGGGATGAAAAAATTGCCTATAGGATTGGATCAATCACGTGCTTGAGAAAAGGAAGATAAAAGAATCATCCTCATACTCAATCAGAATGATAAAACAATTATCGATAAAGTGGCCATTGAACAGCTGAGTATGAGAATTAGGAGGAGAAATCTGTTTGATCAGGAATTGAGAAACCGTACGGATTAAAAGACATGCAAAACCTTCAGCCAGCAAGTAAAGAGACGGAGCAAGCAGATAGCCTTGATGAACGGAACGGAAGAGCCCAAAAGATTGACATATTAGAATGCAGTGGGAAAATAAAATTTGGAAAGAAATGGCAATGCGCGTGACACTGAAATTAACTCTTCGAAGCACGGAGACACACAATACATATTCTTAATACTTAGTCCTATTGAAAATATGAGTCGAAGTTTTCTTTCTCTGCTATGAAGATAACAATGACCGCAAAAGTGGCTACATTCACGTTACTACACAAAAACCACCCAGCAGGTACTAATATAATATACATAGATTGTTTTTAATATAGCCATGGAAGTAACATTCGCAGTTACAACAAGTGATTTAGTATTAATCAATGATTTAGTCCAAATATGTTATTTTAAGATAATTCTTATACATTCAAATAATTAAATGTTATGTGCTCTCAAAGCATTAGCTTTTGACACAAATCTACATCTTTATTGTTTGATTATTAGGTCTTTGACAAGTCACCCTTACATACATGACAACCCCTATATTTGTAAATCACCATTGCAACTTTATATTAATGGGGCGACCATAACATAGAAACAATAGAATATTAAAGACTAGATTTAAAATATATATTTTTTATAGATTGATCTTTAAGGTTTTCTAATTTCATCATAACTTTGAAAATCATTTCTATATTCTCCAAATGTCATCCACATTTTTTCATAAAAATTATCCACCCCTTTTGTTATATATGAATTTATAATTTCTATATATGAATTTAAATAATTAAAATATCACTTATTTTCTCTCAAATCATAACTTCTAACACAAATGTACATCTTAATATTAATGGGGAAACCACTTAAAATATAAAAAATGGAGCAAGAATAACATAGAAAAAATATAATATTAAAGATTAGAGTTAAAACATATATTTGTTACAAATTATCTTTAAGGTTTAGTTTTTTATCTTATAACTTTAAAAACATTTCTATATTCTCTTAATATCATCCACATTTTTCATAAAAATTATCCACCTCTTATGTTATATGTGAATTTGTAATTTCTTTATATGAATTTAAATAATTAAATTGATTTTTTTTATTTTTTTTTCTAAAATGATAGCTTTTGACACAAATCTACATCTTAATCATTTGACTAGTAAATATTTGATAAGTTACCCTTACATGCATGACAACCCCTACACTGATAAATCATCATTGCAATTTTATATCAATGGGGAAACCACTTACAATATAAACAAAGAAGCAAGAATAACATAGAAAAACTAGAATATTAAAGATTAGACTTAAAACATATATAAATGTTATAGATTGATCTTTAAGGTTTAGCTTTTTATCCTATAACTCTAAGAACATTTATATATTCTTTTAATGTCACCCACATTTTCATAAAAAATATCCACCTCTTGTGTTATATAAATGACAACCATTACATACATGACAACCCCTATCACCATTGCAACTTTATATTATTGGGGAAACCACTTACAATATAAATAATAAAGCAAGGATAACATAGAAAAAGATAGAATATTAAAGATTAGACTTAAAACATATATATGTTTTATAGATTGATCTGTAAGATTTATTTTCTAATCTTATGACTTAAAAAAACATTTCTATACTCTCAATGCCATACACACTTTTCATCAAGATTATTCACCTCTTATGTTATATATGGATTTATAATTTCTTATATGAATTTAAATAATTAAAGTATCACTTATATTCCTTCAAACCGTAACTTCTAACACAAATCTACATCTTAATCATTTGATTTTTAAATATTTGAAAAGTCACCCTTACATACATGAAAACCCCTACACCTGTAAATCACCATGGAAACTTTTTATTAATGGGGAAGCCACTTACAATATAAACAATGAAGCAAGAACAACATAGAGAAAACTAGAATATTAAAGATTAGAATTAAAATATATATTTGTTATAGATTGATCTTTAAGGTTTAGTTTTTTATCTTATAAAGTCTGAAAACCATTTCTATATTCTTTTAATGTCATCCACATTTTTCATAAAAAACTATCCACCTCTTATGTTATGTAAAAAAAATATAATTTCTATATATGATTTTAAATAATTAAAATGTCATTTATTTTTCCTCAAATCATAGCTTCTAACACTAATCTACATCTTAATCATTTGATTATTAAATATTTGATAAGACACTCTTACATACATGACAACCCCTACACCTGTAAATCACCATTGCAACTTTATATTAATGGGGAAACCACTTACAATATAATTTATGAAGCAAGAATAACATAGAAAAAGCTAGAATATTAAAGATTAGACTTAAAACATATAAATTTTCTATTGGTTGATATAAAAGGTTTAGTTTTTTATCTTATAATTTTAAAAAACATTTATATACTCTTTTAATGCCATCCACATTTTTCATCAAGATTATTCACCTCTTATGTTATATATGAATTTAAAAAATTAAAATGTCACTTTTTTTCCCTCAAATAATAGCTTATAACACAAATCTACATCTTAATCATTTGATTATTAAACATTTGATATGTCACCCTTACATACATGAGAACCCCTACACCTTTAAATCACCATGGAAACTTTATATTAATGGAAAAACCACTTACAATATAAACAATGAAGCAATAACAACATAGAAAAAACTAGAATATTAAAGATTAGACTTAAATCTTATATTTGCTATAGATTGAGCTTTAAGGATTAGTTTATTATCTTATAACTCTAAAAAAAAAATCTATATTCTTTTAATGCCATCCACATTTTTCATAAAACTTATCCACCTCTTGTGTTATATAAAAAATTATAATTTTTATATATGAATTTAAATAATTAAAATGTCACTTATTTTCCCTCAAATCATAGCTTCTAACACAAATCTACATCTTAATCATTTTATTGTTAAATATTTGAAAGTCACCCTTACATGCATGACAACCTCAACACTTGTAAATCACCATTGCAACTTTATATTATTGGGGAAACCACTTAAAATATAAATATTGAAGCAAAAATAACATAGAAAAACCTAGAATATCAAAGATCGGACTTAAAACATATATTTGTTATAGATTGATCTTTAATATTTAGTTTTTTGTCTTATAACTTTAAAAAACATTTCTATATCCTTTTAATGTCATCCACACTTTTCACTAGGATTATTCACCTCTTATATTTTATTAGAATTTAAATAATTAAAATGTCACTTGTTTTCCCTCAAATCATAGCTTCTAACACAAATCTACATCTTATTCATTTTATTATTAAATATTTGATAAGTCACCCTTACAGTACATGACAACCCCTACACTTGTAAATCACCATTGCAACTTTATATTAATGGAGAAACCACTTAGACTATAGACAATGAAGCAAGAAAAACATTGAGAAATCTAAAATATTAAATATTAAACTTAAAACATATATTTTCTATAGATTGATCTTTAAGGTTTAGTTTTTATGTTATAAATTTAAAAATAATCCTATATTCTCTTAATGTCGTGTACATTTTTTCATAAAAAAATATCCACCTCTTATGTTATATATGAATTTAAATAATTACAATGTCACTTTGTGCCCTCAAATCATACATTCTAAAAATAATTGATATCACAATCATTTGACTATTAACTAGAAGTTGTGTGTAGTGACATGCTCATGAAGGTGCAACCTGAGACATAGAAAATAACACACACAACCAGAGATTATTATTAATATTCTGAGTTTGAAAAATCTTACATGCAGAGGATCTCAAATCCTCAATTCTGCAATACATGCAAAATTACAAAAACTACCAAAATCCCCCTTCTCTCATTGTGCGCTCTTTCCTCAAAAAGCTACCCATAGATCAGCAACTTTCCCCCAAAATAACCCCCTCCCCCCCTCATTGGAGCCAAAAACCACCTTTGAATAATGATTTTTGGCGGTTTGGCGCCCAAAGTTACAATTTGAAATTCAAAAATTGAGTCATAATTTGAGAAATTGCAATTTTCCAAAAATAGACCAACTTCCATAAGCCATAACTTTTTGATCCAAGACTCCATTTTTTGAACCGTTTGAACTATGGAAAGGTCTTGAGGTGAAAAATGTGTTACGAATCTTCTCTGCCGGTTGTGACGATTTCTGGGCTCGTACGGGACCGTTTAGTGCCTCAAACAAGGCTCGAAAGAGTTTTCAGTTTAAAAAGCAGAAACTGGAACTCGAATAACTTTCAAACCAGGAATTATCTTGACCTGATTCTTTTAACAAAGTGCTTATTTTTCTGTCCTGAAGCTTCCCTATAATTTATACATTCGCACACCTTCAAAATTAAAACTTGCTAAAAATAGATGTTGAGCAAAAAAAGCAGAAAAGCAGTTCTGAAAGTTGGGAATTCTTCTTCGATGAAAAGGGTATCAAAAAATGAAAAAACATATACAAAAATATAAATGAAAGTGACTATATTTTTGGGTGATGTAGGATTGCCCTTACACCACTAGATGCTCCTGCATCACATGCAATAATGGACCGATAGGCGGAGGGAAGCGCAGATGGAAGGAATGTAATGTGAGAGAGAGCAAGTGAAAATATGTGTATATTCTATAGCTCATTCAAACAACATGTAGCATTATTGGTTGTGAGAAGCAACACATTATTTTGTGGACAACATTTTATAAAAGATTGAAACAATACAACCTTTTGGAGAGCACATATTGGAGAATGAAACAATATAGGCCAAAGTAGATAACGAGAATCAGCAATGCCTCATAGAAAGAAACAAGAACTATATAACACTATACTACATGCACTATTTAATTGCATGCAAAGAACATGAAACAATATAACCAAAGATAGAGAACAACAATCAACAATGATTGTTGGGCGTTACAAGCATAACAAAAAAATGAAAGCTTTAAATGAAACAATAAACATTTTCAACCACAACATAGAAAATTCTATATTGAATAGGACCTTATCAGAAATGACCATTTACACACATACATGCCCACACATTCATGTTAGCATTGAAATAGCGAAGAAAAATTGTACTAATATAACAATATGTGTCAATCCAACCACAAGAGAACTAAACAACCATATTCATAAGTAAGAAATGAAAGAATATCAATAATATTCATAAAATAGTAAAATTGATAGTAACAAACCAATGCAAAAATATAGAGTTTTCAACAACATGAAATTGAAAATGCAATTTAATATATTAAGATAAATTGTCTAACATTAACTATTTTATTGCATTGCAACCACAACCATAAAATGGAAGACATAAATCAAAGAATATTGGTTTCAACAGCAAGTTAGATGGGAAAAACCATAAAAGAGAAAAAATTGAGAGTATGAAAGCCATCCAAATTTTTTATTCAAAGTGTTGTATGCAACATTCATGCGGGTGCTTGCAAGAAGTTGAGTCCACTTTTTCGTCAAAAAGTGGAAGTGTTTTCCCTGATTTTTTAGAGTTTGACACATTTGACCTTAAAATTTGAAGCACTTAGAAATGAAATCTTCGAACAAGTAACTAATAATAAAATGTTGTACTCGCAGTCTAGTTTCCAAATATGTAATTTATTTCAATACCCAGATTGTACCAATTGAGTTTCAATAGGCTTTTGCAAAAAAAACTATCTAAAGTCTTTTTTTACCATACCATGCACATGTACAACATCCATATTTTGACTTAAATTATCATATTTTTCTAAATCCTTTTGGGAAAACACTTGTAACTCACTGAATCTTGTTTTGAATATTTTTTTGTAATTTTTTATTGAATATTTATTTTTTTGTTAATTTTTTATCAGGCATATTTGTTGTTTAGAAAAATCATCATGTACGACATGCATAAGATGACCTAAAGTTATCACTTTTTGCAATTCTTGTTTAAAAAATTGAAAAGAATTGTCTGAATTTTGTCCTTGTGCAATACGTTCGTCAAAATGTTATGTTGATCAAAAGTTATTAAAATAGTAAAAACCATTGATATTTCAAGTTTACGGACCAATTTCATCAGAAATTAGTCGAAAAATAGAATAAATAATCCAATTATAAAAAAAATTATATATTTGAAATTTGCATTGTCTCATCTAAAATGGCTTTTAATTTCTTCAAAAAAATTTGCAAAAAATGTCATCAGCCATATGTCCAAACTCAATTTTTTTCCCTAACATTGTTAGAACCTTCAACTTGCAGGCCAAACTAGGTTGAAGGCCTAGGTTCGGACTCCAAATTATTTTCCCAAACCAAAATCCAAGGCAAAAACCCGACCACAGGGCATAAAAAATTTCAAATTTTCAAAAACGGGATACCGATTATACAACAGGATCCTATTTTTTAAAAGATGAGATTCTGATTATAAAACGGGATCCCGTTTTATAATCGGGATCTTGTTTCCTCTTAACTATGTTATTTCAATTTACTGTCAAATTTTACCATGAATTTTGCAACTTCACATGTACAACCGAGAGCAGTAAAATTGGTCTATTTTTCATCAAGCATTTTTTAAATAGGTGGTGACTTTATTTTTTGATTAATTCTTTCAAATGAGCGATCCCATTTTTTCAAAGAAAAAACAAAAGGTCTTCAACTTGCAATATGAATTGATTGTTTCAAAGGATGCATGAAGAAATTAGTTTTAAAGTGGAATTGTGCTAGTTTTCTACTTGTTTTGAGAAACACAGGAGGAAGAATTTAGTCCTTATAGGTCTTGAACTTCCAATTTGAATCAATTTTTTTGAAGAATTTCACTACTTACATTCATTTGTGCTTGAGAATTTTATAATAATGGGAAATAAAGCTCGTAATAAGAGGAGGAAGACATTGAATTCTGAATAAATTGAAGCAAACAAAGAGAAGAAGAGACATAGACAAAGAGAAAGAATAATGAGAATTAAATCAATGAATGATGGGGTAGGATCCAATTCTACAACTATTGAAGATGAAAACATGGAGGAGACCATGGTTGTAGATGAAGCGAATTCACAAGAAGTCAATTTGGAGAAGAATATGATTATACAATCAAGTCCTACTATGTCTTCAAATCTCTCTTTCAATGCTATGGAGAATGTTTCAATATGCACAATCCAGGTACATCTTCAAATCCACATGTTAGTGAAATGGTAAATTCGTATGTAGAAATTTTACAAGAGTGAGGGACTTAACGATGTTGACATTGATAATATTCAAAGAGATGAAAATTTTATAGAATTTGTTGAAAATGAAAATGAGAATGATCCTTTTGTTGAAAATGAAATTGAGAATAATCCTTCTATTGAAAATGAAAACAAAAACCATTTTGTTGATGTAAATGAAAATGAAAACCATTTTGTTGATGAAAATGTAAATCATTTTGAAGTTGAAAATGAAAATGAAATTGAAAATGAAAATGAAAATGAAAATGAAAATGAAAATGAAAATGAAAATGAAAATGAAAACAGAGATGAAGATGAAAATCTAGAATCTGATGTTGAATTTAATGAAAATACTTTTTTTAAAATTGAAAGTGGTGTTTTTGATAATCTTCCTGGTCGAATTTCTTGGAGGCAAATAATAACACATGCAAATAAAATATACAACGAATTCTTTTATCGTAAAAAAATTACAATTCAATGTCAACTAATGGTGCAATTGATGAGAATGAAAAAAAATGAGTAAAATAATGAAAAGGTTAGGATTTTTTGTTAAACCAAAAAGAAAATATCAATCATTAAAACATTCTATGTGTACTATTGCTAGTGCCATTCAATCGATTGTAAAAAATAGTTGATCTATTGATAAAAATCCAGCAAGAGGAGCTAGAATAACCGATATAGTTAATAAAACAACTTTGAATAAAATAATGGTAGGAAATTTTAGTGAAGTTTTAAAAATACATCCTAAAACATTGTTAAGAGTGGCAAAAAGAAGAGAAATTATAGAAAATTTTGTGCTGATTTAGTGTTACCCGGTAATATTAAAATAAGTCAAAGGTCTTTTGATAATGTAAACCATGGTATGCAAAATTTAATAAGCAATGAATATCTTGTTGTTGTAAAACGCATGTTCAATTTCATTATTTTTATGATTTTTATCGATATATATGTTGTACCTTGCATACTAACTTGATTATACAAAGAATGCAGTATTAATATGCCACTTGAAGCAATAAGGGAGTTTATTTCAAGTTTGTTTTGTTAAAGATGTAATGGTAAATTGTTTTATTTAGGTTCTTGTATTTCTAGACAATGCATTAACTGTGTAAACCTTTCATTCTTAGGAATTTGTATGTATGAAAGTGTTGATAATGATTTTTGGACAACAATTAGTAGAAGTTAAAAGATTTAAGAATGTTCACTATGTTTAAAAGATGGAAAAATACAAAAGCATTGTGATTTAATTACAGAAAAAGTTAGTGTGCATGCATTCATAAGTAAATTTAAGAATAAGATAGTACCAAAATATGTCATGCAGTCTCAACATGCTCGATGGCTTGATGGACAATTTTGAACATGTAGAAACACATTTCCAATTGGTACTATACTTTTAGTGGTTGATTTTGCGGAAAATTATACTCTAGCCTCGCAAGAGGAAATTCAATCACAGTATTATCATTCAGTGCAAATAGCTATGTTTGTCCATTTTGTTTAGAGAAATGCATATAATAGCACTGAGGATGATAGAAAATTTCTGAGGGATTATCATTTTTATTTGAGTGACAACCAATTACACTCATCAGTATATTTTACAAAATTTTAAGAGAAAGAGGAATCCATATAAAAGAACACCTCATATGGTCAGATAATTGTACGGAGTAGTTCAAGAATGCTCGAATGTTCTATTGGTTAAGTAGGAATCACAAATAACTTAATGTCCACAATATATGGAGTTTTTTTGAAACTGGGCATGGTAAAGGAGAACATGATGGAGCTGGTGCATATGTCAAAAAAATGCTTGCTAGAGAACAATTAAAATTTGAAGATGCAGTAAAATTTAAGGATGCATGTGGGATTTTTGATTGGTGTAATACAATATTATCTACACCTGGTTCGAGTGAGTACTCTAGAGTTCATCGATTATTTTGGTTGGTTAAAGAAGAGAGCATTGTACCTAGAGTTGACTGTGAGATAATTAGTGGATCTACTAAATGGCATTCATTTAGGAGTTTAATACTAAGAACATGGACTATGCGGACAAGGATGCTTGCATTTTTTTTCCATTTTTGCATCTCACGAGATTGGGAAGCATGTGAAAATACAGAATGGGTTGAATAGTGGGAGCAAAGATCGTTGACACCTGCACAAGCACATGATCAATATGAAAGAACTATTGAAGAAAATGATCAAGTGTTTGCATCTGAAGACTATGAACGTGTTTCAAACCTTGTACAAGAAGGTAATTTAAGTCAATTTATTTCATTTAATTTCTCTTTATTAATTTATTTTGTAATACTAATTTTTTTATATTGATATGCACAAGTTATTAAATCAATTTTTGTTTGTAGGACATGTGTATGCTGTTGTTGCAACTGAGGGGAATGAAGAGCAAACATAATATTGGTTGGCTTGTTGTGTGGAGAGTAAACATAAGTTAATATCACCTCGAGAAGATGATGATGGCTATCATTATCCAACAGGTACCATGATCCCCTTAAGACATCCCCTTAAGCAAATTTTGATAACAATTTTTTTGATCCCCTTAAACAATATTTTAGAACAAGTTTTTCATCTCATTAAGAAATATTTGAGAACTTATATGATGATTGTTTTCATATTTTCCAATAGGATCGGTTGTGGTTGTTGGCACTTGGCTACGAAAATACCTAGCAAGGAAGAATGGTCTACCTGCATTCGAAGATTATGAACCGCATAAAAAAATTATACATTATTCACATTTGGAGGTGGAAACAAATATAAAACTAGATCGGTATCGCGGAAGACCTGCAAATAAAGTGTTATGGACAATTTCTATGGAAGAGCATGAGACAATCATAGATGCATTACAAAAAAGAGAGGATGCAAATGGTACAATGGAATAAGTAAATACAGGTAAATATAGTTTAAGTTTTATATTGTCCTTTTAAATAGAGGTAATTATTAGTTAAAATATATTTAAATACATGTTTTGATTACATATTGATATTGCTTGTACATTAATAGTTAAAATTGATTTATTATCCTTTTTTGTATCCTTAAGCCATCATTGCATTGATCTCATACTTTGAAACAAAAAGGAGAGGATGCCTGGATTCAACCTACACATGTGTGGAATACTTTTAAATGCAGGTACTTGAGTTGTGTACATATAGATAGTTTTATATAAATTAAAATATGTATGTTTTGATGATTTCATTGATATTGCTTTTACCTTTTTGATATTAGGCAGTGTGAAGACCTAGTACATTCTGGGCATGAGTTTGAGATGTTCTTGAGATGGCATATCCAAATTTTGTAAACATTGTTTTGAGATGACATATATGTACATATATGTCCTTGTATGTCTTCAAATCACTAAATTTCATGCATACATTATTGTTAAATCAATTATATCCTTAAGATGTTGTATTATGACCCCTTAATACATTCCCTTAAGACATTGTATTGTGACCCCTTAAGACATTGTATTATGACCCCTTAAGACAT
>VCHN02004955.1:0-10690 GCA_007115665.2 Sequoiadendron giganteum
TACGAGAATAGAATCATCAATTGGCTCCCAACCAATGAGAGCAACTTCTTTAGGAGGGTTATTTGAGGGCTAGTGAGTACAAACTGGAGAAATGGCCAACTCTAAGTGGAGTTACACAAATTTGATATATATCGAGGTCAAGGAGCTAAAATAAGGGCTAGACTATATTGGATGAAAGATGGCAATAGAGGTTCCAAATATTTCTTTAACTATTTAAACTACAAACATAAAAAGGAGTATATTGGATCTATTCAAGATGAATATGGGAAGGTTTATACTAGTTTGGATGATATTAAAGGTACGTTTCATAAATTTTATGAGAAGTTGTTTAGAGAGGATTCTCATTGGCAAGATGTGCAATCTATGCTATAAGTGTATTTGAGTAGTTGCGGGAGCTATTTCCCAAAAGAATTATTACTCAAGGCATGTCGGCCTATTAATAAAAAAGAGGTAAAAACTTCATTGAGAATCATAACACATCAGTACAGAAAAAATCAAGAGCCACAGCCCCGAAAACCAACCATAGACAACCCACCAAACACCGAAACAGAAACAACCAACCAACTACAAACTCTTGTCTTCCTCAAGTAGCTGATCCAAATCTTGTCGTAACTCGGGAGAAATCTGTCTCCAATCCTCAACCTTCCAGCCATCATCATGCTCAAAAGAACACTTGGCCAAGCAGTTAGCAACCCGATTCCACTCCTGCGGAATATGAACAAAGGATACAACCTCCAACATAGAACTAACTTGAAGAATCTACTGAACCACCATCGCCGCCAACTGCCAATTAATATTAGTCACCTTTCGGTCGTTCACCAAATTAATTAAAATATGAGAATCTGCTTCACAAATAACCTTTCTCCATCCCAGAGAAAGAGCCCTCTCAACTGCATAAAGAATTGCCAGACCTTCCATATAATTAACTGTCTGAGCCCCTTCATGCATCGAAAAAAGAAAGATAACCGACCCCGCAAAATCCCTTCCAATTCCCCCAATCCCAGCAAGCCCAAGATTACCTCTAGAAGAGCGATCAGTATTGATCTTCAGAACTCCATTCGGAGGCGGTAACCACCTACCCACCCGCTGGATTCTTTGCTTCCCTCGCCTACAGAACGTGTTACCAACAAAAGAAGAGTGAATTTCTTGAAGTCCCAGTCTTTCCACTAGCTCAGCATTGCCTTTCTCCAGAGGGAAGACCAACTCACTTTTAGCCACAACCGATTCTTGAATCATTCCTAACAGACGTCACCACACTTGCTGAATCATCAACTTCTCCCCTCGGAAGATCCTACGATTCCTCTCCAACCAAATCTGCCAAAGAAGAAAGGTAGGACCAACATACCAAACATCTTGCAAAAAGGAAGCCATCGAGGGAGGCCTACCCATACTATCCCAGAACTCAACCAGAGAAGAAGCATGAACACAGGGCCACTTCCAAACTCCCCACCACAAATGCCAAAGCTGAGAAACAAAGGGGCATCAAAAAAACAAGTGCGAAGAATCCTCCTCATTTCCACACAAAACATAGATAGAAGGCCCCTGAAATCCACGCTTACGAATGTTGTCCTAGGTTAAGCATCGATTCCACGCCAAAGTCCAGACAAAGCAATTGCATTTTGTCCAAGAGAGCTTATTCCACACCCTTTTCCACCAATGAATCTCCCCTCCATCCAACCTCTGAGCCAAGAGAACCTGATAGCCAGATGCAACAGAAAAAACCCCCTTAGGATTGTGGATCCAAGCAAGGATATGCTCTCCCAGGAGAGAATAATGCCTTATGCAAAGGATGTTATGAAGCTCAACACTCCTTTCTTCCAACCCAAAATCCGGCCACTTTGAGGGATCCTTCCAACAAGCCACCCCCAATTGACCCTTGAAAGAGAGAGACTTGAAGTCACTCACCCTAGCCCATCCAGCCGTAAGAAATCTTTGACACAAAGGAACCAAATTGGGGAATTGAGAGATAAGGGGAGGTTGGCCATCCCAAGAGTCCGACCAAAAAAGAGCATCAGAGCCTCCTCTGCAAATCCAAAATAAACCATCCTTGATAAGCTTGGCACCCTTCTGTAGGGTAGTCCAAATCACCGAAGCCTTCCCCTCTAAAGGGTACCTAGGGAGATCCTGACGAGGGATTTCCGGGAAATACTTATGAGATGAGATCCTTGCCCAACTTTGGTCCTGCTCCACACACCATCTCCAGAACAACTTAGCAGCCACAGCCACCCCCGACAAAGCCGATTGCCGAAGACCAAGACCACCATACTCTTTGGGGCTGCACGCAACATCCCATCTGATGAGGCTCCACTTGGAAGACATCAAACTTCCAGCCCATAAAAATTGTCTTTCAAGAGAATCCAACTCCTTAAGGAAACCCATCAAAACCACCTAAAGCATGCATCTATAAGTTGGGAGAGCTTGCACCAACAACTTGAGAAGCTGAACCCTTCTAGCAAAAGATAACCATCTATGGGTCCAATGATTAACCTTCACTCATAATTTATCAATAATACCTGCCAAGAGCCTTTGGGAAGTCTACCAACAGATATAGGAATACCCAGATAAGTCAAAGGAAGAGCCCCTATTTGAAACCTCAAGATATTCGCAATCCTTCTCTGAATGGGAATCGGGGATTTATCCTCATTAATCAATTGTCCCGAAGTTTTAAGATAAACATCCAATACCTGTCGTAAATTAGTAGCTTCCTTGACATAAGCCATCCCCATCAAAGCAGTATCATCAACAAACTGTAGATGAGACTGTGGGGGCAAACCTCCTCCCCACTGCCAGCCTTGAATAATGCCCATCTCCACCCTTCTTCTCATCAAGCGGCCAAGACCTTCAACAAGAAGCAAAAATAAGTACGGGGAAAGAGGATCCCCTTGATGCAAACCCCTAGAAGCATCAAAGAGCTCAGAGTGGCTACCATTTATCAACACCGAAAAAGAGACAAAAGTAACACAACTCATGACCCATTGAATCCACTCTTCGCAAAATCCAAAGGCCACCAGAACCTTCCTCAGGAAAGACCATCTAACCCTGTCATAAGCCTTAGCCATATCCAACTTAATGAACATAGCCTTCTCATGGGATTTAGCCATAGAATGGATGGTTTCCGTAGCAATAACAACCCCATTGAGAATTTGGCGCCCCTCCACGAAACCACTCTGCTCCTCAGAAATCAACACTTTAAGCCACTTCTTCAGCCTTTCAGCCATTAATTTCGAGATAATTTTATAAACCACATTGTAGAGAGAAATAGGCCAAAACTGAGTTAACCTAACAGCCCCCTCACATTTGGGGATAAGGGCGAGGAAGGTGGAATTCAAAGCGCGCAACATTTGTTTATTCCTCTGGGATTCTTGTACAACCGCAAGAAGATCCAGCTTTATGATATCCCATAATTCCTGAAAAAATTCCATCGAAAAACCATCGGGTCCAAGAGCTTTTCCTTTCTTCATCTGGAACACAATCCCTTCCAACTCCTCAAGAGAGATCTTTCCCATCAATTGCTCATTCATCTCCTAGGAAACCAACTAGGGAATGCACAAGAGAACCTAAGCTTCCTTAGCAGAGCCACCATGGAACTCCTCCCTGAATAAAGAAGCAAAATACTGTGACACCTCAGCTGAGATTTCCCGAAAAGAGGCAAGACGATCCCCCCTATCATTCACAATAACGGAAATGGAATTACCATGCCTCTTGTCCTTCACAGAATTAAAGAAAAAGGTTGTGTTTTTATCTCCATCTTGCAGCCATTCAACTCTGGCCTTTTGCTTCCAATAGATCTCCTCCCGCAATTCACATTCCTCAACCACTTTTAAAGTCCTAGCCTCCTCTCTCAAAAGCTCCTTTGTAACCCCATTCTCCCGAATCAACCTCGTAATTTTATTTAGCTCCGCCTGAGCCACATCCTTATCCTGAAAGATGTTACCAAAACACTGGCAGTTCCACCTCTTAAGCTGATACTTAACAAACTGAAGGAGCTTAGCAAAAGTGTACATAGCCGTACCAAAAGCAAGTCGGCCAGGCACATTGGCGTGCCTTTTGTGATGGCATGACCTGGAGACAAAGTTGCCCCAGCGGTGTTCACTTTCTATTCTCTTGATCAGAATTGTCCCATGCTAGATTGCTTGAAAGTTCAATGTGATGCGACTCAAAGGTTCCTTTTATTGCCCGAATAGACTTCCGGTTGGTTGATGTGTTTTCTTTGGTTATTTCAGGGGGACTACGTGATTTGTTGGGTTTAATTGAAAATAGTGGAATGAATGAGTTGGCAATATGGTTCTGGTATCTAAACTGACTCGGAAAATGCAGAATTTAAAGGGGATAGGGATAGGGATTCTACAAGTCTACTTCTAAAGGGTGGAGGACGAGGATCGACTTAAACAATCTTCAAACCAAACTTTGCTTTGTCTCCTTTCGAACAACTCCGACAAAGTTGGTGCAATCTTCAAAGGATGAGAAAATGTTCAAACTATGACACAACACGTTCATATCGTCAACACGACGCATACAAACACATGAACCATAATCGAAGTTAAGTGCTGATACTCCAGTTGACCACGCAAGGCGAACTTACCATCAGCAAGTCCGCTAGTGGTATGGACGAGAAGACTTACTCAAATCACAACGCCACACTCCACAGCTAACAACTACTTGCATGAAATAAAATCTATTTTACTCTATCTACCTTGAATTGGAAAGACGAACAAGCCTTGCCAGCTACTCACAATAGAAGATAGAACCACCAAACAATGATAAATCTTTATATTATGAGAGTGTTCACAACAACTTCTTACAAAGTCCTCAATGGGAAAACTTCCTTTCCTCCTCAATCTAAGCTAACTTCTAAGCTCTACTCTCTAACTTCTATCTCCAATACTCTCTAGCTCTGATCTATCTCTGATTCTAATTCTAATTCCTTACAAATGAGGGGGGATGCCCCTTTTATAACAAGTCCAATTCAGTGGACGGTTCAGATCAAATTACAATGAAGGGCTCAGATCGAGCCACCTATGCCCTGATTAGGGTTTCTGCCCTAAAAACCGCCCGCAGTGGGCAATGAATGCGAACTTCTCCACTCCCTACGGGAGATCATAATGGTAATTAATGCCCACTACCATCATCAAGAAGATCCTCGTCAGCGGCGCGTTCAACCTTCTCGGGATAAGAGCCTTCGATCATAGGACCCATCTTGCTTCAACCTCTACATTAGCAGGGATGTCGGTTAGATAATATGGTGCGAACTGGAACTCCAGTACGCTACCATTCGTCAGGTATCGATGCAAGATTTCTTCCCATGTCACCAAAGTGATCTGGGTATGCTGAATTATACTGAAGCGTGGAACATTCTCAAAGTCATCCGAGGACAAGTGACCTGTGATGAAGAACGGGTCTGCTTTTCAAACCATCGATAGTTATCTCTCTGGGATAACTTTCTAGCAAGTAATGTAAGCTTCTAATGTATTGAGGACTCCCCCAAGATGTTGCCCATTGCCTTCTTCACTTTAGCTGAATCTGCCCTTGCTGCGTCGTGAAATCCACGGCCTGTGACCACCGAGGAGTACCAACTGGTGAAATCGTACCTATCACCTCTCTGAATTACACCTCCATCCACTAAGGTTACTAGAGGTACATGCATCAAAGCCCCCAAACGAAGCACAGTCTTCGTTTGATAGATGCGAGTATCACCCCAGGCCTGATCTACTATATCCATTCGTGCCAAAATATTTGAGGCCTGTCGATAAGCATCGGCAAGGTCCTCCATGAATTTCCCTGTCTCGGTATGAACACGGCTAACCCACTTGTCTGCCTCCGTTTCCATTTTCTTTAAATCCTCTAAGGCAACAATTGACTCGTTCGGAAGCTCCGATGGACGTTCCACTGCCGGGTCCGCTGGTTCACCTGGACGTGCTAGATTCTGCATATATCCTATCAAGGGTTTGTGCTCCTTCTTCAATTTCTTATACTTCCCCTCCGTGCGGAGCAACTGATCCTTCAATGCCTGATAGGAGTTATCGAACTCCTCGATAACTTGGGCTCCCGTAGGACGACCCAACTCTACTGTGGTGATCACATAATTTTCAGGCCTCTCCTCGGTTCGATCACAATCTTCCCTCGGAATAGCCACCTGAAGCGTGCGAGAGCCTGACTCGTCAGTCGAGATCTTTGAAACCTTTCGGGCCCTTTTCTTCTCTGGTGGCGCACTGATCCTCCTGAGGAACTCCTCCATCTCAATGGCCGGATCCGTATCATCCTCGGGTTCTCTCCTCGTTCTGTCGGAAAGCCAATCAGGCACTGTCTGCTGTGGATTACAAATGACAAGGGGCTGTTCTTCTGTTGCCTCCATCTCGTGCACTTCCTCCCTTCTTGCACTGGTTTGCTCGGGCTCATCCTCCTCTATAAGCTGGGTATCTCCCGACCCTTGGGTCCCCTGTTCTGTGTTTTCTTCTTCTTCCAAAGCCGTATCCAACATCTGCTGAAAATGGGTGTCGGCCATTGTTTCCTCTTCCTCCTCCTGTTGGCCGCCCCTGGATAAACTGACACTAGCTGATTCCCGGGAGTTGGGCTGATCTACCTCCTCAAGTCCCCGCTCTTCCTCTAATCCTGCCCTCTGATCGGCAAATAATGAAACTACTCTTAAACTCGAAGATTGAGTTTGTGAGTGCACGGGTGATGCTTGTTCTATCCTCAACGGTATCGGCTGGGTTGGCACTTCCACTTGTGCCCTCGATGTCTGAGCAATTTGTTTCCCTCTTTTTACCGATAACGGCCTTGGGTCACCCATCAAGCTGTAAGTAAGGGCGATCGACCTGCTCTTAAGTCTGCATACATGTCTGTCGACCCAAGTCCTGGTAAAGTCTCATCACCCGGAATGAAAGTGTCAAGTCCATGATCACCGGACCAATCTGGTGAGGTGGGGACGAGGTATCCCTAACTGACCCATAGTCGGGTTGCATGGCGTTGACATCCTCCTCCACCTGGTCGGGAACTGGAATAATCTCACATTCTCTAATCAACTTGAGAGGAAGTCTGGAAAACATCCTTCTTCTTATCTCAGCCTCATCCACTGCATTTGCCCAGAAGTCCTCCAGATGAGCTCTGTGCCGGTATTCAACGGTCTGTACCATCCGGATGTTCCCGTAAGGATCGAAATCCTGCCTGCCTGTGTGATATGACAAATGATAAGATTGCAGCTCGTCCTCCGCCTCTCGGGCTGCCTGCAAAGAGGGACACACCTCAATGGAATTTCCCATGGTGATAGGGAAATCAAGCCCACCCTTCTTTTTCCTTTTCTGAATCTTATCGTAGGCAATCAATTGCCTAGATATCTCAAACATTACTATGTGATCAGTGGGGTATCGCGGTAACCGATACGGATACGAAGTGAACCCCTGCAGCCTAATATATGTGAATTTCGGGAATTGGATGAGCCAATACCCATATTCCTCAATCAGTGTCTGTGCTTCTTTAGATATTCTCTGCTGCGTCCTTTGCTGAAGCGTCCTTGCAATGTGCATTGTGAATGCATCATTTGCCCGTTTATAGTTGGCAATGTTAGCCAAATGTAGCTGTGTGCAGGCTTCATGAATTTTGAATTGACCAGGGGCACAGCCGATTGGCTCTTTATACGAAATCCCTCTGTATTTAGTCATTCTGGCCAACATGTAAATCACATATGAGCTCATGTAGAAAGTCTTCGTCACCTTCAAGCTCCTGAATTGCTCATCGATGTGGTTGCTAATCATCCTATTAATCGACACTCTGCACTTTCCTTCAGATGATTCGATGAAATGGAACATCCAAAGAGGCTTCGAAAAATGTAAGCGCGTACACTCCAATTCACCATTTCGACATCGTATCAAATCTGATGATGTTTCGATCTCACGGCAATTATCTGCTTTGGGAGCTTAGTGCGGGGTGGCCTCGGCTTCTGCATCCAAACTCTGTTGATGACTGTAGTGACTCTTTCGAAAAAGGAAGAGTACATCTTATCTGCCCTCTTGTTTGTCCTGTATAACATCTCCTCAGCAGTTGGAATCCCAAATGCTTCTCCGATGGCATCGGGTGTGAAGTTGGCGAGCAGTTTACCATCCGGAGAGACGATCGTCCTACGTTCTGGCTTGTAGTGATTGGCGCACTCCATAATTAGCTCCGGACACTGAATTGCTGGCGGAAAACTAGCAGCTGCGTAGATTCCACTCTTCATTATATTATGTGCCGTGACGGATGGTTGATGGCCCCTAGCCCGAACATCCTCGATTTGAGTGCATTCAGATTAAATGAACCAAGGTTGGTGTCATTCAATCCTGCCAACTTTGAAACTATTGCTGACTTTGGGAGAAATGGCTTAGCGAGCCTCTTAATCATTACCTGTCGAGATGAGCCAGCCTTGCCTGCTTCAGTGTTTGCAGCTCTGCCTGCGGCTCTGCTTGTTCCTGCAACATCCTTTGCGCCAGCCATCTGCAAAATAAAATAGAAGGATAAGCTAGACTGCAGATTTTTAAAATAAAACAATTCCCGAGATGGCTGCGAATACGGAGTTAGCTTTGAAAATAAAATTTCTCAGCATAAATTTCTAACCCCAAACCTCGTACTGTATAAAAATCTCTGAGTTTAGAGACAACTCTCAGCAACTGCACTTCTGACTGGTGAAGAAAAAACGCAGCAAGCTAATAACTTTCAGCAATGTAGCTAATTTCTCCAGCACAAATTGTTCGAACCCTGACTTCACTTTGTCAACTTCAGCAGTTAGAGGAATAAAGAGTTGCCAGCAATATGAAATTTCAACCTCTTCAACTTCTCAACGTTTAAACTTCGCAGCAACTCCACTTTCAGCTCTTTGAGAATTAAATTCTCCAGCAACTCCGGAAAATAACTTCAACCTTCAACTTCGAAGTCGCAGCAACACACTTTCAGCTTTTCCAAAGAAAGAGTCTCGGCAAATGAAGATTTCTCCAGCACTTCGTACTTTCAGCAACTCAACACTCCGAAATAAAATAAACTCTCACAGAATTTCTCTCCTCAACCACTTGGAAAATATTTCAATCTCTCCAGAACTTCTTCAGCAACTTCAACTTCGAAATAATGTGAGGAGAAATGAGAGAAGAGATTGTTTAAATAACTCTTCTCGGAGAATCCTGCTAAGTCGTGCTGGGGCTATTTTTAGCACCTTCATCAATTTCCCACTATCTTCGTTCGGAATCTTCTAATTCAAGCGCAGTAGTGGGCTAGTCGTCAGCCGGTTATTATGGCAGTCGCTATTAATAATGATTCCTTCTTCTTCAAATTTCGAATTTTCCTCTTAATCTGCCAGTTAACTCTTGGCGATTTAAACAACTCGCGAGAAAAACAATCACTTGACTTGATTTAAAATTCCATTTTAAAATCTCGCAGTGTTTAAATAAATTCAACTCGAAAAATTTCGTGGGAGTTGCAAATTTATTTTCAACTTTTAAAATGTCTGTCATTTAAATCCTCGATTTCGTAAAATTTGCCTTAGACATTTTAAATTCTCTCATTAAAATGTTCAACTCCAGGTGATTAAAAATTATTTGCGTGCTCGAAATAATTCATCCTTTGAGATTTAACCTCTGTCAGGAAAATAATCTAGGCAAAACGAATTTCCTCTGAAAATATTAAAATTTCCCTTAGGAAATTAATTTTCAAACTCTGTTAACTCATGGGTGCATTTTGAACGGGTTCATTTGATTTTTCACTTGACCCATGGAAAATATTCATCGATATCAAATCTTCCCCTTGAAAAAAAAAATTCGTCAACTTTCAACTGCCTTTGGAGAATTTTAAAACTCATCAAATCATCCTTCCATGCCAAGGGCATATTTTTCCCCAGTGAAATGTTATTCCATTTAGAAAAAATTTTCTAACATTTTCTCTACCATAGGCGCATATTTTTGATGAAATATTTATTTCATTTAAAAAAAATTCCTCACTTTACACCTCTGGCGCACTTGATCCCTTGGCATTTATTTTTTGCGACTTAGAAATTTTCTCCAGTCATCTCACATCTTGGGCGCATTTCACTCAGTGATGTTTTATTTTGCTAGCCTTTTACCCTTGCCACGCCTTAGAAACATTTTCAATCAAGGGCGTATTTAGCATGAGCCACTTTCATTCTCCACACTTAGAAAAATTTTCTCCAGCAACCTTGGGCGCATATGGGGTCTTGAGCTTTCATTTTCTTGACTTAGAAATTTCTCCAAGTCCTAGCCACTTTATCTTGCCTTGGGCGCATATGGGTGTGTCTGGTTTCATTTTATGCCTAAGAAAAATTTCGGCCATCTCCTCTTCACCATGGGCGCAAATGCTAGGCCAAGCTTTCATTTTCCTTGGAGGGCGCATTTCACCCTTGACACTTTCGTTTTATGCCTTAGAAATATTTCATATCCTCACCTTCCTTGAGGGCGCATTTTGCTAGGTGAGCTTTTGTTTTTGCCTTAGAAACTTTTTTTTTTTTTACCCTTTTCTCCTTCTTGAGGGCGCATTTCCATAGGCAAGCTTTTGTTTTCCACGCCTTAGGAAGCATTTTCCATCACCACTTACCTTGAGGGCGCATTTCCACTAGGCAACTTTTATTTTCTCACACTTAGGCGTTCTTTAGGCTCCAAGAACCTTGGGCGCATATGAGGGAGGGGCTTCCATGTGAGGGCGCAAATGAGACCCCATG
>VCHN02003495.1:10000-14032 GCA_007115665.2 Sequoiadendron giganteum
GAAGTGTCCCACGGATAGGAGTGCAGCACTCGGAGGCACCAAAAGCTGAGAAGAAAACACTCCCGACAATCCCCCTTACACCCCGACATGGACGAGTTTAGGGCGACTACCAGTGCCGACCCTTTTCCCGCGAGGCGTCCAATGTCGAGACGGTTTGGGAAATGCAAAAGAGCCCCTGCATACCAATCGGGTGTCCTTGGGGGCAGTGGGGGTTTTTTTAAGTGAAACCGAGTGGGTGTTTGGGGTTTCGGGGTAAAACCATAAGGGTGGAGCCGAGCATTATGGAATTGGTAGAGGTAAAACCGGGAGCAGGAGAAATTGTGGTGGGGAGCAAACTCGAGCGCACCCTCACAAGCAACCCGAGAGTTAGACAGAGGCTCCTGAGGAATCTCTTTACTGGGGCCGAATTTGGACGAGTCTGGATCGGCTACCAGTGCCGATCACTTCCCGAGATTCGTCCAAAACATACCCCAGTTCCGAGACGGCAGAAGAGCCCACGCATAACAGTCGAGTGTCCTAGGCGGGAGTCGGGTGGGGATAAAGAAAATCCCAAAAGCTAGACAAAAGCTCCCTTACTGGACCCCGACTTGGACGGCTTTGGAAAGGCTACCAGTGCCGATCCGTTTTACGTAATGCATCCAATGCCGAGGCCGTTCCGAAACGCCCTGAATAGCGATTGAGAGCTTGTTGTGGGGAGCAAGATGGATTGCACCCTCCCAAGCAACTCGAGAGTTAGACAGAGGCTCCCGAGGAATCTCTTTACTGGGGTCGGATTTGGACGAGTCCGGATCGGCTACCAGTGCCGATCACTTCCCGAGATGCGTCCAAAACATACCCCCGTTCCGAGACGGCAAGAGAGGCCACGCATAACAGTCGAGTGTCCCAGGCGGTCTTGGGTGTATACAGAAACGACCCAAGAGCTACACAGAAGCTCCCTCCCCCCTTACTAGACCCCGACATGGATGACTTTGGAAAGGCTACCAGTGCCGATCCGTTTTACGCAATGCATCCAATGCCGAGAGAGACCTTGCATAGCAGCTGGGAGAATTTGTGGTGGGGAGCAAAACGGAGCGCGCACCCTCCCAAGCAGCAGCCCGAGAGTTAGACGTAGGCTCCCAAGGAAATCTCTTTACTGGGGCCGGATTTGGACGGGTCTGGATCGACTACCGGTGTCGATCACTTCCCGAGATGCGTCCAAAACATACCCCCGTTCCGAGACGGCAAGAGAGCCCACTACTAACAGTCGAGTGACCCAGGCGGAGTAGGGTGTAAACAAAACCAACCCAAAAGCTACACAAAGGCTTCCCCCTTACTAGACCCCGACATGGACGACTTTGGAAAGGCTACCGGTGCCGATCCGTTTTACGCAATGCATCCAATGCCGAGACGACGCCGAGAGAGACCTTGCATAGCAATTGGGAGAAGTTGTGTTGGGGAGAAAAACGGAGCGCACCCTCCCAAGCAAATCCGAGAGTTAGACAGAGGCTCTCAAAGAAATCTCTTTACTGAGGCCGGATTTGGACGAAGCTGTGGATCGGCTACCAGTGCCGATCACTTCCCGAGATGCGTCCAAAACATACCCCGTTCCGAGACGGCAAGAGAGAGCCCACGCATAACAGTCGAGTGTGTCCCAGGCGGGGGTCCTCGGTGTATACAAAAACAACCCAAGCGCTGCACAAAGGCTCCCTCCCCCCTTACTAGACCCCGACATGGACGATTTTGGAAAGGCTACCAGTGCCGATCCATTCTACGCAATGCATCCAATGCCGAGACCTTTCCGAGACGCCGAGAGAGGCGTTGCATAGCAACTGGGAGAAATTTGTGGTGGGGAATAGCAATTTGCGCACTACAAGCAGCAGCAGGGTTAGGCGTGAGCTTAAAATCTCTTCTTTGGGGCGGATTTGAATGCAGATGGAGCTACCGGTGCGATCCACTTCCCTGAATCGTCCAAAGCAATACCCCCGTTCCGAGACGGCAAGAGAGCCCACGCATAACAGTCGAGTGACCCAGGCGGAGTCGGGTGTAAACAAAACCAACCCAAAAGCTACACAAAGGCTCCCCCCTTACTAGACCCCGACATGGGCGACTTTGGAAAGGCTACCAGTGCCGATCCGTTTTACGCAATGCATCCAATGCAGAGACCGTTCCGAGACGACACCAAGAGAGACCTTGCATAGCAATTGGGAGAGAAGTTGTGTTGGGGAGAAAAACGGAGCGCACCCTCCCTAGCAATCCAAGAGTTAGACAGAGGCTCCCAAAGAAATCTCTTTACTGAGGCCGGACTTGGGCGAAACTGGATCGGCTACCAGTGCCGATCACTTCCTGAGATGCGTCCAAACCATACCCCCGTTCCGAGACGGCAAGAGAGAGCCCACGCATAACAGTCGAGTGTCACAGGCGGGGGTCTTAGGTGTATACAAAAACAACGCAAAAGCTACACAAAGGCTCCCCCTTACTAGACCCCGACATGGGCGGCTTTGGAAAGGGCTACCAGTGCCGATCCGTTTTACGCAAAGCATCCAATGCCAAGGCCGTTCTGAGACGCTGAGAGAGACCGTGCGTAGCAATTGGGAGATTTTGCGGTGGGGACCTAAATGGAGCGCA
Organism: Sequoiadendron giganteum; assembly: GCA_007115665.2. Taxonomy (NCBI): domain Eukaryota; kingdom Viridiplantae; phylum Streptophyta; class Pinopsida; order Cupressales; family Cupressaceae; genus Sequoiadendron; species Sequoiadendron giganteum. The sequence goes on from VCHN02003495.1 coordinate 12,605, forward strand.
CCCTCCCAAACAAATCGAGAGTTAGACAGGGGCTCCCAAGAAATCTCTTTACTGAGGCCGGATTTGGACGAGTCTGGATCGGCTACCAGTGCCGATCACTTCCCGAGATGCGTCCAAAACATACCCCGTTCAAGACGGCAAAAGAGCCGCACTAGCAGGGCCAGTGACCCGAGTCGGGATGTAAACAAAAACAACCAAAGGCTACGGGCCCTAAACACTAAGCCAGGCAGGCTGACGGAAGGCTACCGGTCTTAGATCCGTTTTACATAATGCATCAATCTTAGAGGCGGGTTAGAGAGCGGCAATAGAGAGAGACCTTGCATAACAATTGGGAGAATTTGTGTTGGGAAGCAAAACGGAGCGCCCCCTCCCAAGCAGCCCGAGAGTTAGGCAGAGGCTCCCAAGATATCTCTTTACTGAGGCCGGATTTGGACGAGTCTGGATCGGCTACCAGTGCCGATCACTTCCCGAGATGCGTCCAAAACATACCCCCTTTTTCGAGGCGGCAAAAGAGCCCACGCATAACAGACGAGTGACCCAGGCGGAGTCGGATGTAAACAAAAACAACCCAAAAGCTACACAAAGGCTCCCTCGCTTACTAGGCCCCGACATGGACGACCTTGGAAAGGCTACGAGTGCCGATCCGTTTTACGCAATGCATCCAATGCCGAGACCGTTCCGAGACGACGCCGAGAGAGACCTTGCATAGCAGTTGGGAGAATTTGTGTTGGGAAGCAAAACGGGGCGCACCCTCCCAAGCAGCCCGAGAGTTAGACAGAGGCTCCCCAAGATATCTCTCTTCAGGTAGTTTGGGCGAATGCAGATTCGGCTACCAGTGCCGATCACTTCCCGAGATGCGTCCAAAACATACCCCCATTCCGAGACGGCAAAAGAGCCCACGCATAACAGTCGAGTGACCCAGGCGGAGTCGGATGTAAGCAAAAACAACCCAAAAGCTACACAAAGGCTCCCTCGCTTACTAGGCCCCGACATGGATGACCGTGGAAAGGCTACCATTGCCGATCCGTTTTACGCAATGCATCCAATGCCGAGACCGTTCCAAGACGACGCAGAGAGAGACCTTGCATAGCAATTGGGAGAATTTGTGTTGGAAAGCAAAGCGGAGCGCACCCTCCCAAGCAGCCCGAGAGTTAGACAGAGGCTCCCCAAGATATCTCTTTACTGGGGGCGGATTTGGACGAATCTGGATCGGCTACCAGTGCCGATCACTTCCCGAGATGCGTCCAACACCAAAACCCGTTCCGAGACGGCAAGACAGCCCACGCATAACAGTCGAGCATCCCAGGCGGGAGTCGGGTGTAAACAAAAACAACCCAAAAGCTACACAGAGGCTCCCTTACTAGACCTCGACATAGACGGCTTTGGAAAGGCTACCAGAGCCGATCCGTTTTACGCAAAGCATCCAAT
>VCHN02001748.1:0-20213 GCA_007115665.2 Sequoiadendron giganteum
GTTGTTTTATGCTATGTTTGGTTGCAATTACTTTGATATTGGATACATTTTGTTATGATGTTTTGATCGCTACTATTGAGTGACAACTATTATTGTGAGATGTAGTTATCTGATTATTGTTTCACTTGCATTATGGATTAATGATGTTGTAGAGTTAACATGAGATGTTATTATGAGATTACTGGATTATGATGAAAGTGTCAGTTTCGATGAGTGTATTGGTGAAGAGGACGAGTTCGCATCACTCGGTTGCGAGCGCCCTGCGAATCCGTAATTCCTTCTTCACGGTGTGTATTATATGCTGGATATATTGTATGATGTTGTTTACTTGGTTGCAGGATTGTAGGTACATGACATCGACTCCACCTGGTTTCACAGGTTTGAGCGTGTCGATCCAACGGTTAAGTTGAACGGAAGATAGTAGCTAGGTAACATGTGTCAAGTCTATACCCTACCCTTAGTGTGTCATCAATTGTGTGTGTCGAGTCATTGTCTGTCTTGCTTTGATGTTATTTAATTCTGAAGCATTCTTGAGTTGGAAATAGATATTTAGAATAATTGCATTTAAATCATGTTGATAGTTATTTAATTTAAATAATGCAATGTGGATAAAAGTTTATACTTAAATTAATTAATTATATTTAGTTTATTTAATTAATTAAATTTAATCAAAGGGGGTTGAATTTAGTTATTAAATAATTAAATTAATTAATTAAATGTGATTCAAGAGAATGAAAGGAAATAAAAGAATTAGAATTAATTTTAGAATTTAATTCCAACGTGTGAGAATTAAATTAGAAATTGTAATTAAATGTTTATTTGAGAAATTGGTTGCAACTTTGGAAATTAATTTATTATTTGAAATTTCATTTTAAATTGAAAGTGGGTTTTGAAAAGTGAAATTGAAATTAAAATTGAAAGTGAAATTGAAATTGAAAATTGAAATTGAAATTGAAATATCTAATTTGCATGTAATGTGAATTAGGGTTGTAAATATTGAAATTGAAATTGAAATTGAAATATCTAATTTGCATGTAATTTGAATTAGGGTTGAATTAGGTATTTTTGATTTATAAGAATATATGTTTTAATTTTAGGGGAAGGGAGTTTTTAGAAAAATACATTTTTACAGCAGGGAAGAAATTTTGGGAAAATTTGCACAAGGGTTTGAAGAAAGTTTGATTGTAGAATTGATTGAAGGAAAGATTGTTTGCATTTGTTGGATTTTGGATTGGATTCATTGGAAGATTGAAGAAAATTCAGAAAATCTTTGGAGGAGGCTTGCATCATAAATTCATCTTTTCCTGTAGCTTCTTGTACCAAGTTTTCCTCTTTGTGTTTATTGTTCTTGATTGTTTTCTTTAAAATAGTAATGATTAAAGATTTGTTTGTTAAATCTATTTTAGAAAATAAATTTGATATTAGAAGAAAAGAATTAAACAAATTTACAGCCTTTGCTTGTGAAAATTCTTGAGTGAAAATTGTGAAAACCTTAGTTGAATTTAAATTATTTGGAGAAATTGATTTTATTGTTATTGAAATCAAACATAGAGATTGAACAATACATTTAGAATGTTTTTAGAGAATGAAACCCTCTGTTTATTATTAAAAATCGGATTTTAAAATCTGCAGTATAGTTATATTTTCATGGTAAAATGGTCTGATTGCGTCGCCTATAACTTCACTTTTACAAACTGGGTTTTCAGGAAATTTAAATTTTTTTTGCATTTTGCAATTTTCTAACCCCTGTCCAAAAATCTCAAATACCCAGATCGTAGTTTTTGAGTTATGCTTAAAACATGAGACTGCTATTAAATTATTTTCCCATGGCTGTTCTGAAAATAAAATAATAATAAATTGATATTTATAAATATTAATATTTTATGTATTGTTATTATAATATAAAATATTATTTAATAATATTTTATATTATAATTTATAATACTAAAGTATTATATTTATTTATATCATTTTAAATAAAATTTGTATATTAGATTGGTGGAATTAAAAGTATAAACATATGGGAAAATTATTGTTATTTTAAAATGGCATGTTAAAGTTTAATTGAAGGAGTTAAATATTTGATTTAAAAAATGCATAATTTAAAATTGAATTGTGAAATTTAAATCCATATGTAAAAGGTCCAATTATTAATTTGATTTAATTGAAAAAATATATTTATATTTTGGAATATTGATGATGAAGGATATTTTTATTTTGAATTAATCAATTTGATATTTTGTAAAGGATAGAAGATATGTTAATGATTAAATATATTTAAATATATTAATTTATATTTAGTAGATATATAGTGAAGGTATATATCCATTTGAGAGAATAAATAATATTTTATCTTATTTTATTCTGTTGTTTGCAAATTGGGTATTATTAGTGTTTTAAAAGAAATAATTAGTATGTGTAGAAAATGTATAGAGAAAGATATTTAAATATATTGAAGAATTATAGAAATATTTATATTTAAATGTTTGTTTTAAGTAATGAGATTTAATTAGAAACAATATGAATGCATGGCCAAATAGACAAGTCAAAAGATATTTTTATACATTGATGGAATTGCATGCTTTTAAATGAATAGTTGATGAGACATAGACTCCGGATAGAAAATTGGAAAAGATTGTTTGCAATAGTGTTAGGTTGCATTAGAAGTAAATTTAGGAACTAAATATATTGAAAAAGGCAAATAGTTATTATGTTTTATTTAGTTCCATAGAGTAATCTAGTCATTGTGAATGAAATACTAATGGTGTCTATATAATATGGAGCATATATATATATATATATTCAGTGTAAAATTCATTATCGTATTTCGTTTTTATAAGATGTATGCAATGTATTATTGAATAGAGATTTGAAAATGGATTGATTAGTGTATATGGAAAATGGATAGAGAAACAATATGCTATTATATTAAAGTTATTGAATGTTTTAAATAGAAAATTGAATGAGCTGTAAGATTTGGTTAGGAAATGGAAAGAGGTTACTTGCATGGATTTGTGTCGATTTAAAAGTAAATTAAGAATTTGTTTTATTGATGAAGCAATCAATTATGTTATTTATTAATTTCTATTTAGATTAATTGAATTATTGTGATTGGATTATGAAAGAGATATGGATTTAGTATATCCAAAAGTAGTATCTTCCTCATGTTTATCTTAAAGGATTTAATTCTTTGTATTCAGTAAAGGGAAGTAAGTTTAATTGTTTTAGATTTCCAATAATGAAAAGGGAAATGGGGGTTATGATTATTTTAGATGATCTACTTATCATGTCTTTGACTTTGTCAACACTACCTATTGAATGAGTATGGATTTAGGAAATCCAAATATTAGATTTGATTGATGACTTGAATGCTTTTGTTGCTATGTCGTCAAGTTGCATTGTTGGTTTTGGGATTTAGTGTTAGTCTTAAATTATAAGTCTTCCAGAAGAACTTAGAGGATAAGGGTTATTGAATCTTTATGCCATCCAGTTGTTTTCCCTTGGGTAGTGCATGTTCAGTTTTACCCGATTTTCATGAACGGGGATGTTTGCACCTCCTTGGTTTAGGAGCGGATTATGGGATCCGTGTCTCCTTGTATGGAGTGACCTTGTTATGTGGTTTCATCTTGTTGCCTCCTGTGAAAGGAGTGGATTATGTGTTGTTGCCTCCAAGATGTTTGGAGTGGGATCTTTTGTTACCTCCTATGAAAGGAGTGGACTATGTGTTGTTGCCTCCAAGATATTTGGAGTGAGATCTTTTGTACCTCCTGTGAAAGGAGTGGACTATGTGATTATTGCCTCCAAGATGTTTGGAGTGAGTTTCTATTATTTGTATCCTCCTTGTGTTGGAGTGGATTATGATGCCTAGTTGGTATGCACTTATGGTTCCCTTGGTGGATTGTTTGGATGTGTGTTGTCGAATAGAAGAGTGGCTTCTATTAGGCGCCAGAGCCCAAAGAGGTAAACTGGATAACCTTCAGGAGTGATTTAAACAAGTGATAATTAAAATAATGTACTTAGAAGATTAGGACTAACTTCTCACATTAATCAAGATAATTTAATCCTCACTCATAGACACAAGGGCTTGTTTAGACTTGGGATGAGTGAGAAGGCCTGGAATGGCAAGATCAACTATCTAGTTTTTGTGAGAGGTAGTTGATTCCGCATGAGTGAGTATGAGTGCCGGGATTCGGTTGAGGCCACCAGGATTACTTGTGCCGGAGCCTATGAAGAATGCCTAGAGGAGATCTCATGACAAACCTTGCGATGACACTCTATCTATGACAACTGTTGTTAATTGTTTTATGTGTATGGTTCTGTGAACATACTTGATTATTATTATGTCTGGAAGCAATGTGACCTATGTCAGTGATGTTGGAGTTGTACTTGTATTGTATTTGATTTGTACTTGTATTGTACTTGATTTGTACATGTATTGTATTTGATTCATACTTGTATAGTGAATGAGTTGTGCTTGTTAATTCATTTGGTTGGTTATAACAGTATGAGTCAGTTTGAGTTTGCCTTTGGTTAGAGGTAGTAGATCTTTGTCCATGTTACTTTGTTACTATCTCCTAGCATGGGGGGTGGGCCTTCGGGTACCACATTGGTTGGGTGGAACATGCACCAAAACCGTTGGGTCCCCATCGATCTTCAGTACTTGGTGGCGAGACATCTAGATGGACAACTCGCAGTTCTTGCTGTATTATCTTGCATTGTAATATTTCAGTCTTGTATAAGTTATTTTATCCCTCTTATGTTTATGAGGTGGAATTTTGTAATTGTAATCTTTTGTACTACTGCCTCATTCTGGGAATGAGTGATGTAACTATTGGTTTAAGATAATGTTTATGAGATTGTATCTCGGTTGATTATCTTTTATGTTATGTGATATTCTTATGATGTATGATGGTGATTTCATAAAGTTCATAAGGCTATGGTTATATGTAATATGTATATGTGGGTTTAAGTAATCCTAACTTTGTAGCCTTAGAGGTTGTTGTTAACTAGTAAGTGAATGTGTATGTTAAATGCACTTTACATAAAAAAAATTGGTTCGCTTATGATGTTAATTGCAACTTCCTTTAGGGTTGCAAAGATTAAGGCATTACATGGGAAGCTTATTTGTCTACGTAGCACAACGTTTTGTGCCATTGAATTGCAGAACCAAACACAAGAAAAAAAGTGTCAAGGCATTCAAGGGCAGTAGTGATCGATCCTTCATCCTCTAAAAGAGTGAGAAAGGAGTCATCAGCAAAATGCCCATTGACAAACTGCTCTTGAGAGTCCGGGAGAGTGATTCCTTTAACACGTTGTTGGGAGATAGCATTGGCCAGGAGATATCCAAAACCCTTAACTACCAGAACATACAAAGCAGGGGCAAGAGGGCATCCCTGGCGAATAGAATGAAAAAGGCCAAAAGCAGAGGACTAGCGGCCATTAATGGAGATGCAAGCCGAGGCATCGGAAAAAAGCATGTGAACAGACTGAAGAAAATTGGCTCCAAAACCCAATGCCTGTAATATCACAATAATGAAAGGCCATTCAATACAGTCATATGCTTTAGCAAAATCAATTTTAATAAACACGGCTTTCTGGTTCGAATGTTGGGCCCACTCCATGCCTTCCTAAACAGCAATAATGTTGTCAAGAATGAACCTGGATTTGATGAATCCAGTCTGCTTGGGATGCAAAATTTGAGGTAAGAGGTGGCAGATTTTCAAAGCCAAGGCTTTGGCAATAATTTTATAAGAAACATTGAGAAGCGTGATGGGCCGCAAGTTACAAATATCCTCCAGATCTCCAGACTTAGGTATGAATTTAATATTGCCTTTATTTATTAAATTTCCTAAAAAATTATTGTGAAAGGATTCAAGATAAACATGATGTAGGTCACTCCCAATACAGTCCTAGAGCGCTTTATAGAACTCATAGGGGAAACCATCAATCCCAAGAGCCTTATCATCGACCATGGAGGAAACAATTTCCTTGAGATCATCAATTGTTAATAATTGATCACAAAAATTAATCTGGGCTGAAGAAAGCCTATGTGGCACAACAGCAAGGCAGCTCTGAAGGGCTTGCTGGCGCACAGGCTTGGGGTCTTGAGCCGTGAAAACTTGCTCATAGTGACGCACAAAAGCCTAGAGAGTGTCAGGTAGCTCAGAGAGCACTTGATTACCATCTTTGATGGCTTTAATGCCTGGGGAAGAGTGCCTAGCATGAAGAGCCAAAAAAAACTCTTTGGAGGCATAGTCCCCAATTTTGAGCCAATGGAGCCGAGCCTTGATTTGAGCGCCCCTGGCAGAATAGCTATCTGCCACTTATTTCTGGTGTCTGAAATCTACCACCCGGACTTGGTGTGACAGGGAGAAAGGACAAGCTGCTAAGGCCTCCATAGCAGCACGCAAGTCAGCAATGGTGGCCTCGTAGGAGCCCTGGTGGAAGATAGCAAGTTGTCGCCCATAAATGCGTAGGAAGCGCATAGTACGAATAATAGCATCATTCCACCAAACAATCCAGCCCATATTGCCAGATGGACGACACTCTAAATTCCACGCTCGAAGAATATGGGCCATGGTGGGCTTGTGTCAGAGCAGAGACATGTTTAAGAAGAATTGAGTCTTACACGTACGAGGTTTTCAAGACGCCCACTCAATGTGAAATTGAATGGGGAAGTGATCCGAAAGGGTCACATCCATTAACGGCTTCACAGGCAAGGCAGAGCTTTCGAAAGAAAAAAAGGATTATATCGAGATCATGGCATGATCAAGGTGCTTAAAGACTCTGTCAGAACTAGCCCTGTAATTACACCAAGTGTGCTAGAGGGAATGAGAATGACAGTAGCCCATATTGGATCAAAAAGCCCCAATTTATTGTGCATGTAAAACCACGCCTCCCTTTCGCCCATAGCCCAACGAAAAGGCACAGTGCCATTTTTATCATACGCCATTTCAACCATGTTGAAATCCCCACAGAGCAACCAGGTGGCAACTGGCAAAGAGTCGGCAAGCCAGCACCAAAGCAAGCAACACTCCACAGCATCATTAGAGGCGTAAATATTAATAATCTCGAAGGAATGGTTCTCAATGTTGAGAAGAATCCAGACAGCCTGCTAGGAGGGATCCACCCCATGGTCAACCACATAAGGAAGCAACTTCAGAGCCAAAAGAGTAGCAGCTCCACCACGACTAGCCTCATGCAGGGTACAAAACATAGTGTTGGCTAGCCAAATAGAGCGACAAGCTGAAGCAAGCAAACAACCTGAAATTTTAACTTCCTGGAGACAAAGCACTTCAATCTCTGGATAGTTCTTCAAAGTATTCCTAAAAGAATAATTCCATGAGAGGTCTGTGAGACCTCGAACATTCCATGAGAGAAAATTCATGGAAAATCTTCCATACTTGCAGAATCCCGGTCCTCTTCACCCAGGGAAGAGAAGCTATTCTTCAAAAACTCTTGCGGAACTGAACCCAACTAAATAAAGGGAGAAAATCCTTGCTTTTCTGGCACATATTCACCTTCTTCCGATGGAGGAGACCGGCTGCGAGAGCGCCGTTGGGTTTCCACAGCGGCGGACAAAACCAGTTCAACACATAAAACTATAGCAGCCTGGGGTGCGGCCTATGGCCTGGGCTGTAAAACAGCAGAAGCCACTCCTGAGGGAGTGGCAATCCCCTTCGCGGAAGGGTTTGAAACCTGTTGGGGCAGTCTTGGGGCTTTGGGAGCCGACCTAGAACCATGCGACTTATTTTTTTGGCTGGTGACCATGGTCCACTTTGTGTCTGCCTTAGCTGAAGGCTTTATCTGACGAGGTTTTTCAGCACCCTATGGCTAAGAAACAGTACGGGGAACTGACAAGGGGCAGTCCCTGATCTTGTGATCAACTGATTGGCACCGGTAGTACGTGTTGGGAAGGTTAAAATATGTGATTTTCTGGGAGTGGCGAATATCCCCGATTTGAAGGTCAACAGACTCTTTCAAATCCTTGGATAAATCAACTTCCGCACAAACCCTCTTTTGGGGACGGGCTTGAAAGAACTTATTAGGTTCAATGCAAACAACCTTCCCTAGAGAGGAAGCAATATGGTGCAAGAAGGGCACACATGGCAAGGGCAACCCATGAAACTCAATCCAGACTGGAACATGCATTTTGGTGTTCTCTGAGACAACAAAATCCTAGGTCCAAGATTGGAAAACCAACAAGGAGGAACAGACATACCAGGGTCCATGACCCAAAATAGCTTGGAAATGATTGACTTTCGTAAAGCGAAACAAGAAAAAACCCTTGGTCAGATTTTGGACCATATCAAGGTAGACCCCATGAGGGATCCAGGCCTTGTTAACCCAATCTTTTAGCACACTTTCGGGGGGAGTCCTCCCAACAAAATAACCCACAAGGGTGTGTTGTTCCAGCCATTGACATGCAGAATCAAAATCAGGTAAAGGTAAAACTACATCAGCAGGGGCGTCAAAATGCTTACCTCGTGAAAGACTTTCGCAACAAATTTCTGAGGGCATTTGTTTGGTGGGGGAGCCATTAAACTGTGCCAATGAACCGCTAACACCAGCAAGAATTGTCGGGTTAGAGCCGGTTGAAGGCATAATAAACCCCTAAACCACAGTAAATGCGACCGTACTCAATGAAGGAAACAATTTCCTGCGCAAGAAGCGCAGTATGACGCAAGAGGGGCCACAAATGACCTCAAGAAGCACAAAACCCTAGCAGAGCTCATGCATTGCCAAAAATCCAATTCTTCTAATCAACAAACACATTTTAGAAACAAAACAAAAAAAAAAAACCATTTAAAAATAATAAATTTTTAATAATGTAATAATAATATAATATAATACTACCTAGCCAAAACAAAAAAAAACATAATATAATAATAAGATATATATTGAAATATTTTATATGGATTATATCTAAGATATATATACTAGTACTAGTGTGTATTTAGGAGTAGGTGAATTCATTTGGCTAAAATATGTTTTATCCGTTTTTCAAAAAATAACCCATATACCTAAAATGCAAATGCAACGTCAAATTCGACATCACAAACCTAATAATACATACAAATGGTGCCACATTATACAAGCCGAGAACCATTGAAGGGTTCAAAGGGTTATGACAGCACTCCAAAACATCGAGATTTCACAGAAGTTGCTCTATGTTGGCATTATCACCCTCTTCTTCTTCAGTAATATGTATTCAAAGCATTTGATCACCTAAGGTAAGATGGAAGGAGGTGGCTACATCGAGCTTAGTTGTCAAGCAGAAGTCAAAAGAATGGTGGCTTCTTACCCTAATTTGAGAGACAATTATGCTATACACATGCTCTTTGCAAAGGTCAGTATTATCATCTCACTATTAGAAAATATTATACTACTATAAGTAATCTTAGAACAAATATTTTTGCATCAAGACTATGACAAACATTGAATAAAAATTTGCAAGTAGGTCATGTAGAAGAAAAGCTTTTGAAATTTATAGAATTTATGAAACAAGTTGTGTAAGTTCAACGAATTTAAAATCATCATACTACGCCAGTTCTTCGCTTGCAGAATCTCAAGTATAGATTACAGGTTAATAATCATAGAATTTGTTTTCCTATCTTTATAATTCATGATTTTACTATCCATACATGTAAATTTGTGCAAATTGAATGCTATTTGTATATTTTAATTTTTCCTAATCTATTATTTGACTTGCTAAAAATATTAGCTAGCTAGTTTCAACAAAAAAGAAAACAAAATATTCTCCTCTAACCCTTCAACATGTCCATTAGAGATTATATATGTGAAAGGTAGGAGAGAGAGAAGGGAAGAGTGGGAGGGATGGAGGTTGCATGACTTTTCATTTATATACATTGATAACATTAATTTTGAAAACTTGACCAATCGTAAAAGAAAAGTTTGTGAAATATTATCCTCTTAGCCAAATGGAACTATTTGAACATAATTGTTAGGACATGACTAGTGTAGCAGGGTCATTGGGGATGTCAAGACATTACTAGCCCATCACATAATGACATTATAAAGAAAATATTTAAAAGGGAAAAGAAGAAACATTTTGATATTTCACACAAAAAATAGTATGAGCCATGAAAGTCCTTGTGGCTTTGAAGGTCTTAGTTAAAAGAACATGCTAGAGGTTCTTCACACTCAACCTCGACTTTAATTTTATAATACAGAAAACAAAAGTTGCTTTGTGTTGTGCTAGATGGAAAAACAACATTTTTTACCAATTAAATTTTGAGTAATTGAATCATATTAATGCCTTGGAGAGGCATTCTACAATGGCAGCAAGGGGTGGAGTTTAATGGTGTGTGTATGTTAACAAAATCTCTTACCTTTTGCTTAAACTTGATAGCCATTTATATGCTAAAATTTTGTATTTTGGCAAAAATATAAAAACTTATTACAAAACCATTAAAGCATTTTACAACAAAATGATTTCAAATAGTCAAATCCACCATTAAGGCCGGAATTAGGAAAATCCAAGGGGATTTACCACAAATCCACCAACTTGGCAGAATATACGAAATCAAGATGCCCATAATGCTTACCTTGTCCCAAACCCACAAAAGGATACAATTAAGTATGATCATTTAAAAATAATACATTTATAATAATGTAATAATAATATAATATTATACTACTTAGCCAAAACACAAAAAACACATATTTTAGAAAACAAATAAAAAATTAAAAAATCATTTAAAAATAATACATTTTTAATAATGAAATAATAATATATTTTAATACTACTTAGCAAAAACACAAAAAACAAACACATTTTAGAAACAAAACAAAAAACCATAATCTAATAATAATATAATAATACGATATATATCAACGTATTTTATATAGATTATATTTAAGATATATATATACTAGTATTAGTGTGTGTTTAAATGCAATCAAATTCATTTGGCTAAAATATGTTTTATCGGTATTTTAAAAAACAAGACATAAACCTAAAATGCAAATGCCATGTCAAATTCGGTGCCACAAACCTAATAATACATACAAATGGTGTAATTTTATACAAGCCAAGAAACACTGAAGGGTTTAAAGGTTTATGATAGTGCTCCAAAACAAAGGGTTTTCACAGAAGTCACTCTATGTTGGCATTATCACCCTCTTCTCCTTCAGTAATCTCTATTCAAAGCATTTAATCACCTAAGGTAAGATGGAAGGAGGCGGTTGTGTTGAGTTTAGTTATCAAGCAACACTACAAAGAATAGCTGCTCATTACCTTGATTTAAGAGACAATTCTGCTATACACACACTCTTTCCAAAGGTCGATATTATCATCTCAATTTTAGAAAATATTAAACTACAGTTAAATTAATCTCAAAACGAAGATTTTTGCATGAAGGCTGTGAGAAACATTCAATAAAAACTTACAAGCAGGTCATGTAGAAGAAAAGCTTTGAAATTCATAGAATTTCTAAAACAAGTTGTGTAAGTTTAACATATTTAAAATCATCATACTACACGATTTATTTTCTTGTGGAATCTCAAGTATAGATTACAAGTTAATAATCATAGAATTTTTTTGCATATCTTTGTAATTCATGAGTTTATTAACCATACATGTAAATTGAATGCTATTTGAATATTTTAAAAGGAAAATTCACCTAATCTATTATTTGACTTGCTAAAAATATTAGCTAGCTAGTTTCAACAAAAAAGAAAAAAGAAAATAATTTGGTCATAGTTGTTAGCCTCTAACCTTTCAACATGTCCATTAGAGATTATATATGTGATAGGAAGGAGAGAGAGAAGGAAAGAGTGGGAGGGATGGAGGTTACATGATTTTTCATTTATATACATTGATAACATTAATTTTGAAAACTTGGCCAATCGTGAATTAGAAAATTTTGTGAAATATTATCCTCTTATCCAAATGAAACTATTTGCACATAAATGTTAGGAAATGACCAATGTAGCAGGGTCACTAGGGATGTCAGGACATTACTAACCCAACACATAACGACATTATAAAGAAAAATATTTAAAAGGGAAAAGAAGAAACATTTTCTATTTCACACACAAAAATAGCATTAGCCATGAAAGTCCTTGTGGCTCCAAAGGTATTAATTAAAGGAACATGCTAGATTTTCTTCACACTCAACCTCGACTGTGATTTTACAATACAAAAAACAAAAGTTGCTTTGTGTTGTGTTGGATGGAAAAATAACATTTTCTTACCAATTAAATTATAAGTAATTGAATCTTATTAATGCCTTGTTGAGATGCATTCTACAATGGTAGCAAGGAGTGGAGTTTAATGGTGCATGCATGTTAAAAAAACCTCTTACCTTTTTTTAAATTTTGACAGCCATTTATATGCTAAAATGTGGTATTTTGGCAAAAAGATAAAAAATTATTAATGAACCATTAAAGAAGTTTTAAAAAAATGACTTCAGATAGTCAAGGCCACCATTAAGGGTAGAATCAGGAAAATCCAAGGGGATTTACCCCAAATCCACCAACTTAGAAGAATATTAGAAATCAATATGCCCATTATGCTTACCTTGTCCCAAACCCACAAAGGGACACAATTAAGTTTGATCATTCTGAAGAAGCTTGAGGAGATGTTCCAAATTATTTTGGGGAAGGGAACACCAATCCTTTACATTCTAGTTATTGTCACCATCTGAGATCCACTTAGATAGTAAATCAGCCATACTATTACTTTCCCAAAGAATATGAGAGAAGGAAATGGAATCAAAGCTAGGGGTGAGACAAAGGATCTCCTCCAGTAGAGAGGCCATGCTCCAAGAAGAATTACTCACCCCATATTTTCTCAAAAGAAACACTAGAATCATGGAGTTCATCTCACATATTATTTTCTTCCAAACCAACTCACAAGCTATTTTAAGCATGCCAAAAAGAGCTTTGGCCTCCATTTCCTTGTTGGTGAAAAATCCCATGTGAGTGGTGAAAAAAACATTGTACAACCATTACTATTACGTCTAATTCCTCCAACCCATGTGGGACTTGGATTGCCTCTTGATGATCCATCAATGTTAATTTTCAAAAACTAGGAGAGGGGAAAAACCACTTACCAGTCCTATTCACCTTCTTAGAGACTTTACCTCTATGATTTGAGCAGCAAGGAGACCTAGTTGGGCAAGATAACTCCAAACAACTGGAAAACAAAAGATCAAAAGAAGAGAGTGGCCCCTCAAGATAGAACTTTTTCAAGAGATGTATACCTACAATGGCAACACGGTGCCTATAGGAGGTTGGCACAATTCGTCACAAAAAAAAAAACACAAAAACAAACACATTTTAGAAACAAAACAAAAAAAAAATCATTTCAAAATAATGCATTTTTAATAATATAATAATAGTTAGCCAAAATACAAAAGACAAACACATTCTAGAAACAAAACAAAAAAAAACATAATATAATAATAAGATATATATTGACGTATTTTATATAGATTATATTTATGATATATATACTAGTACTAATGTGTGTTTAAGCGTAACCGAATTCATTTGGCTAAAATATATTTTATCCATTTTTAAAAAAAGTGCCTTGTAAACCTAAAACACAAATTCCAAGTCAAATTTGATGCCACAAACCTAATAATACATACAAATGGTGCCACTTTATACAAGTCGAGAACCACTTAAGGGTTTAAATGTTTATGACAACACTCCAAAACATCAATTTTTCACAATAGTCACTTTGTGTTGGCATTAAGAGCCTCTTATCCTTCAGTAATCTCTATTCAAAGCATTTGATCACCTAAGGTAATATGGAAGGATGCGGCTACGTTGATTTTAGCTATCAAACAACACTACAAAGAATTGTGGCTTTTTATCCTAATTTGAGAGACAATTCTATTATATGCACGCTCTTTGCAATTGTCAGTATTATCACTTTAATTTTACAAAATATTATTCTACTATAAAAGAATTCATTTGGCTAAAATATATTTTATCCATTTTTTTAAAATAGCCCGTAAACCTAAAACGCAAATGCAACGTCAAATTTGACACCACAAACCTAATAATACATACAAACGATGCCACTTTATACAAGCCAAGAAGCACTGAAGGGTTTAAAGTTTTATGACAACACTCCAAAACATCATGTTTTCACATAAGTCACTTTGTGTTGGCATTAACAACCTCTTCTCCTTCAATAATCTCTATTCAAAGCATTTGATCACCTAAGGTAAGATGGAAGGAGGCGACTACATCGAGTTTAGCTATCAAACAATACAACAAAGAATGGTGGCTCGTTATCTTGATTTGAGAGACAATTCTATTATATGCATGCTCTTTGCAAAGGTAAGACTGTGAGTAACATTGAATAAAAATTTGAAAGCAGGTCATGTAGAAGAAAATCTTTGAAATTTATAGAATTTATGAAAAAGGTTGTGTAAGTTCAATGGATTTAAAATCATCATACTACGCTCGAGTTCTTCGCTTGTGGAATCTCAAGTATATATTACAAGTTAATAATCATAGAATGTATTTTCCTATCTTTATAATTCAAGAGTTTATTATCCATACATGTAAATTTGTGCAAATTGAATGCTATTTGTATATTTTAAAAGGAAAAATCGCCTAATCTACTATTTGACTTGCTAAAAATATTAAATAGCTAGTTTCAACATAAAAGAAAAATAAAATAATTTGTTCATAGTTATTAGCCTCTAACCTTTCAACATGTCCATAAGAGATTATTCATGTGACATGCAGGAGAGAGAGAGAGAAGTGAAGAGTGGGAGGGATGGAGGTTAAATGATTTCTCATTTATATACATTGATAACATTAATTTTGAAAACTTGGTCAATTGCAAATTAGAAAATTTTGTGAAATATTATCCTCTTAGCCAAATGAAACTATCCACACGTAGTTTTTAGGACATGAACAGTGTAGCAGGGTCATTGGGGATGTCAGGATGTTAATAGCCCATCACATAATGACATTATAAAGAAAAATATTTAAAAGGAAGAAAAAATTACTATTTCACACAAAAAAATAGCATGAGCCATGAAATTCGTTGTGGCTCTCAATTTCTTAAAAAAGGAACAAGTTGGAGGTGCTTCATACTCAACCTCGACTTTGATTTTACAATACAAAAAATAAAAGTTGCTTTGTGTTGTGTTGGATGGAAAAATAACATTTTTTACCAATTAAATTCTAACTAAATCTTATTAATGCCTTGTTGAGAGGCATTCTACAGTGGCAGAAAGGGGTGGAGTTTAATGGTGTGTGTGTTAACAAAACCTCTTACCTTTTGCTTAAAATTGACAACCATTTATATGCTAAAATTTTATATTTTAGAAAAAAGATAAAATTTTATTAAAGAACCATTAAAGTAGTTTACAACAAAATGAGTTCAAATAGTCAAAGCCACCATTAAGGCCAAAATTAAAAAAATCCAAGGGGATTTACCCCAGTTCCACCAACTCGGGAGAATCTTAGAGATCAAGATGCCCATAATGCTTCCCTTGTCATAAGCCCACCAAGGGATACAATTAAGTTTTATCATTCTGAAGAAGCTTGAGGAGATGCTCCAAATTATTTTGGGGAAGGGAACCCAAATCCTTTACATTCCAATTATTGTTACCATCTGACATCCACTTATCTAGGCAATCGGCCACACCATTCCTTTCCAAAGGAATATGAGAGAAGGAAAAGGAATCAAAGGTAGGGTTGAGACAAATAATCTCCTCCACCAGAGAAGCCATGCTCCAAGAAGAAACACTCAGCCCATGTTTGCTCAAAAGAGACACTAGAATCATGGAGTTCATCTCACATATTATTTTCTTCCATCCCAACTCACAAGATTTTTCAAGTATGACAAAAAGAGATCTGACCTCTATTTTATTGTTGGTGTACAATCCCATGTGAGTGGTGAAAAAAACACAATACAACCATTACTATTACGTCCAATTCCTCCAACCTATGTGGGACTTGGATTTCCTCTTGATGATCCATTAGTGTTAATTTTCAAAAAAATAGGATGGGGGAAAAACCACTTACCAGTCCTATTCACCTTCTTAGATACTTTACCTCTATGGTTTGAGCAGCAAGGAGACCTAGTTGGGCAAGATAACTCCAAACAATTGGTTAAAAAACCAACAAAAGAAGAGAGTGGCCACTCAAGATAGCACTTTGTTGAGAGATGTAAACCTAAAATGGTAGCATGGTGCCTATAGGAGGTCAACACAATCTATCACAAAAACAAACACATTTTAGAAACAAAACAAAAAAAATCATTTGAAAACAATATATTTTTAATAATGTAATAATAATATAATATAATACTACTTAGCCAAAACACAAAAAACAAACACATTTTAGAAACAAAACAAACAAAATCATTTTAAAAAAATGCATTTTTATTAATGTAATAATAATATAATATAATATAATACTGCTTTGCCAAAACACAAAAGACAAACACATTTTAGAAATAAAACAAAAAATACATAATATAATAATAAGATATATACATATTTTATATAGATTATATTTAAGATATATATACTAGTATTAATGTGTGTTTAAGCACAACCAAATTCATTTGGCTAAAATATGTTTTATCCGTTTTTTAAAAAATAACCCGTAAACCTAAAATACAAATGCCATGTCAAGTTGGCACCACAAACCTAATAATACATACAAATGATACCACTTTAAAAAATTCAAGAACCACTGAACGGTTTAAAGGTTTATGACAACACTCCAAAATATTGAGTTTTTGCATAAGTCGCTCTATGTTGGCATTATCACCCTCTTCTCCTTCAATAATCTCTATTCAAAGCATTTGATCACCTAAGGTAAGATGGAAGGAGGTGGTTGTTTTGAGTTTAGCTATCAAGCAACACTGCAAATAATGGTGGCTCATTAACCTGATTTGAGAAAAAATTCTAGTATACACACACTCTTTCCAAAGGTCAGTATTATCATCTCAATTTTATAAAAAATATTGTACTACTATAAAAGTAATCTTAGAACGAAGATTCTTGCATGAAGATTGTGAGAAACATTGAATACAAATTTTCAAGTAGGTCATGTAGAAGAAAATCTTTGAAATTTATAAAATTTATGAAACAATTTGTGTAAGTTCAACGGATTTAAATCCATCATACTATGCAAGTTATTCACTTGCAGAATCTCAAGTATAGATTATAGGTTAATAATCATAGAGTTTGTTTTCCTATCTTTATAATTCACAAGTTTATTAACCATACATGTAAATTTGTGCAAAATGAAGGCTATTTGCATATTTTAAAAGGAAAATTCGCCTAATCTATTATTTGACTTGCTAAAATTATTAGCTAGCTAGTTTCAACAGAAAAGAAAAAAGAAAATAATTTGGTCATATTTATTAGCCTCTAATCTTTCAACATTTCCATTAGAGATTATACATGTGAGAGGCAGGAGAGAGAGAAGGGAAGAGTGGGAGGGATGGAGGTTACATGATTTTTCATTTATTTACATCTATAACATTAATTTTGAAAACTTGGCCAATCATATATTATAAAATTTTGTGAAATATTATCCTCTTAGCCAGATGAAACTATCTGTACATAATTGTTAGGACATGACTAGTGCAGCAGGGTTATTGGGGATTTCAGGACATTACTAGCCCATCATATAATAACATTATAAAGAAAAATATTTAAAAGGGAAAAGAAGAAAAATTTGTTATTTCACACACAAAAATAGCATGATCCATGAAATTCATTGTGGCTTTGAAGATCTTAATTAAAGGAACATGATGGAGGTTCTTCACACTCAACCTCGACTTTGATTTCACAATACAAAAAGAAAAAGTTGCTTTGTGTTGTGTTGGATGGAAAAACAACACTTTTACCAATTAAATTCTGAGTAATTAAATCTTATTAATTCATTGTTGAGAGGAATTCTATAATGGAAGCAAAGGGTGGAGTTTAATGGTGTGCGCATGTTAACAAAATCTCTTACCTTTTGCTTAAATTTGACAGCCATTTATATTCTTAAATTTTATATTTTGGCAAAAAGATAAAATTTTATTAAAGAACCATTAAAGAGTTTACAACAAAATGATTTCAAATAGTCAAATCCACCATTAAGGCTAGAATTAGGAAAAATTCAAGAGGGTTTATCCCAAATCCACCAACTCAAGAGAATCTTAGAAATCAATATTCCCATAATTCTTACCTTGTCCCAAACCCATAAAGGGATACAATTAAGTCTGATCATTTTGAAGAAGCTTGAGGAGTTGCTCTAAATTATTTTGGGGAAGGGAACCCCAATCCTTTACATTCTATTTATTGTCACCATATGAGATCCACTTAGCTAGATATTCAGTATGATGTCCCCTTAGGGTTTCAAAGCTAACTTTTGAGTTTTGTGTTAAAATCTATTTTTTTGTTTTTTTTGCTACCTACGACATTGCTAGAAATTTCAAGAAATTACATAGAACAATAATGAAAGGGGAATTTCTTGAATAATTGAAAACTGAGTAATCTTTATTTATTTAGAACATAATAAGAAGATACACATATGCCAAAATACAATAGTTTGGAACCCAGGTTTTTACACGGCAATCATAACAATCGAATGTAAGGACACCATGCCTCATTTTGCACATATTTCGTCATGGCTTTTGATGGTGGTTGGTTGGATGATGGTAGATTCCTCCAAGAAAGGAATTCACACCCTCCAAATCAAGGCGATTTGTTCTTCAACTCACACATTTTTTCTGTTGTACCTTGTATGGCTTCTTGGTTCTCGCGTGCCACTTGAATTCACCTTTTTTGTTGTTGTAAAACCATGGTTTCTTGGTCAAACCTATGCACCCAAGTTAGGAGAATAAACTCCTTTGAATGCAACCTCCAAATCCTATCCTTTTGTTTCTTGAATTGTATGACCTTTAATGCAATTTTGGTACGACTTCTGTATTATTCAAATCTGTTGATGTAAATGGAAATTGTTGAAAGTAAATGCTGAATAGATCGATGAATGCTCAAATTTATGGTCTTTGTGTGAATCCATCCATTCTATAACCCTTGTATGGTCTCTCATGCCTGTAGATCCTATCCTAATCAAGTATTTTCATCCTCAGATCAGCTTGTAACTCCATACTTGCAACCCTATGCTTAGTTTTCTGTGGTTCAATGATAAACTTGGATAGATGAAAACAATGACCTTTTCTCTCCTTATGCTTTTCCAAAATCCATGCCCAAGATTAGGTTTTATTTATTCAACAATAAAATATAAAATATCTTCTCACTCAAAATCCGCGTCGACTTGCCTTGGCAATAATATTTTAATATTTTATGTTTTGTCTTAAAGCATCCCTTCACTTAAATATTCATAAAGTGACTCAAAATGAATTATTTTAATAAAGTCACTTTATTACTTCATTTAACACCCAAGTTATAAGTTATTTTATCAAAGTAACTTTATAACATTAAATTAATAAGTCACTTTAATAATAGAATATCATTAAAGTAATGTGACTTATTAATTCAATAACTCTTGGCCAAATTCTACCGATCATCTCCTGAGAGTGCCCTGTCGTCATTACCAACTAAAAGTGTGTCGTCATTGAGCCTGATAATACTTACTATAAATAGCAAGTATGTCAAAATGAAACAAAAATCCCACTAAGGAGCCTAAAACTCCCCCAAAGGGTCCCCTCCACATATCGCTAGCCTACAAGAACTGTGGTGATAGGCTAACCCTGATCCCCAAACCACTACCTAGAAATGGGACATTACAGTCCACCCTCCCTGAAATTGCATGTCCTCAAGAAATCTCAACTTAGGATGTTGCAAAAGGTCCTCATTCTCCCATGTAGCATCCTCAATTGGTAGGTCCTTCCACTTAACCAAGTATTCCTGATGACTCTTCACCTCAAGTTGTGCTCTTTAGTGTCAATGATAGCCTTAGGAATAAGAATCAATTTCCCCTCCTCATCTAGGGGTGGTAATGATATAGAAGGTGTCACATGATGCCCTAATTCCTTCTTGAGGTGATAAATGTGAAAAACGTTGTGAACCCTTCTCTCTTTTGGTAACTCTAGCTTGTAAGCCACCTCACCAATCCATGTGTAAACCTGGAATGATCCATAATAGTGTGGCTTGAGATTCTCAGAGCCACTCTTCCTTAGAGTGGATTTCCTATAAGGCCAAAACATAAGATAAACCATCACCCTCCTCGAATGAATGCTCAACTCT
>VCHN02000918.1:0-27671 GCA_007115665.2 Sequoiadendron giganteum
GTGCGATATGCCATGGATACACGTTGGATACCGTACCCACACATGCCCAAAAAACCTTGATTTTCCAGCTGTATCGGATACTATGTGATACTATGTGATTTGATTTTCAAAAAAGCTGACGTGAATCTTCCAAAATATTATCTTTAAAAATTTCAATCATGCAAATTTTTGTTTTGTTTTGTATAAATAAAACCTACACCAAATGAGGAAGACAAATGAAATGTTTTTCTATTTCAGCAACCCATTTTTCTAAGTCTTCTTCCAATACAACTCTACTATTTATTTTGGTGTTTTAATTTTTACAAATTTAAAAAAGTTAATTGTTAATAATTTGATATTTATATTTAATATTTATATTATATTGTTTAAATGTTAGAGATTTAAAAAAAAATAAAACTTATTCTTTTAATATAAATAAAATTTATTAATATATATTTAACTATTTATTCTTTACTAAATTATTAATATTTAAATTTTAATATTATTTTATTTTTTTATTTGCTTTTAAAGTAATGAAAATCTCCTCTAATAACTTAGAAAATATGTGTGTATGTTTTTTTTATGAATGTCATGTCCAACCGTATCCATATTGGGGGTCTTAAAAAATGGTTGTATTCGTATTCGATACCGTATCCGTATCCGTGTCCATGCAACCTTGGTTTTACTAACATGGATAAGCCATGTTTGGGAGAGGTATATGATGCCATTGACTCAATGATCGAGAAAATAAAAATAGTTATCAATGAAAAAGAGCAAGATTCTGAAGAAACTTTCTTCAAAGAGGTGCAAACAATTTGTGTTGAGCAGTGGAAAAAAATGACCACCCCACCACATCTTCTTGCATTTGCACTGATTCCAAAATTTTATAGTTATGAAATTCTTGTTTTGCCATCAAGAATGCAACCATATAAAGATGCAGAAGTCGGTGATGGGTCTAGGAAAGCACTTTCTAGACTCTTCCCCAATCATGAAATGCAAGATTTAGTTAGAGTTGAGTTTGCTGATTTTGTAGCCTCCGAAAATCGAAGTGTTGCTTCTCTTTGTGACAAGTATAGGATGAATGCTCATTCTTGGTGGTACTTGAATGGCCATACATCACCACACCTCCAAAATCTTGCAATCAAAGTTTTATCTCAAGTAAGTTTCTTAGTTTATATTGCACTCTCTAAATTTATATTGTTTACTATTTTAAAAATATTAAAATGATTAGCTTCAAATTTAAAGTTTGATTTACAATTTTATAATTATAAGTTCCTTTCATTTTGTTTCAATAGGTTGCTAATTCCTCTTCATTTGAGCGAAATTGGAGTACATACTTCTTTATCCACGTAGTGAAACGCAACTGATTGGCAGCAAGTAAGGTGGAAGAGCTAGTTTATGTGCATTCCAACTTGCGCCTTCTTACTCATAAAAAGAATGAGTGTAAGGAAGGAGGTTGTAAGTTGTGGGATGTAGATCCAAAGTGAACTAATTTGGATTTTTCAATTACCACACAATCTTTACTTTCAGTGGAGTCGGATACCCAATGTGCTTCTAGTGCAAGTGATAGTGGGGTTGCATGTGGTTCTACTAATTTACCTACATCATCTAATGTCAATGATGATGTTGATCTTGATCTTCCCGATGACCCACATGATGCCGACTATTAATTGTATTATTTTGTTTTAAATGTTGAAGCAATGAACAATGAATTCAATATAATTATATATCTATCGTAACATTCAAGTTTTGAAAAATTGATATCAAATTAATTCAGTATAATTGTATTTCAAATTTGTTATATTTATGGTAGATCTAAGTTTTGTTTAGCATATGCATGGTATGTGGTTTTCTAAATTCTTGTTTTTACTTTTTAGGCTGCAAATATGTATATATCTATGAATTTTATATGTTTTTGTATGGACGTACCCACTGCCCCCCCCAAATTTTTTTTGTCGTACCAACATAGTGTACCTGCGTACCCGTACCTGATTTGGCAACTTAGGTTAAAAGGTTTAATAAATTAATAAAGTGATTTTAAAAAGGAGTTTCTGGAAGGTTCCCTAAAATGCTTATAAAAAGGGGAACTGAGAACTCATTTGGTATGTCAAGTTTATTCCCTTTTCTCTTATTGAAACTCTCGTGGTTTGGGAGATCGAACTTGGTTCATCTCAACATTTGGAGGACAGAAACCCTCTTGGGAAGATCAGTTTCGGTGGTGAAAGTTTCCTCCCTAGCTAGTAGTAGGAGAAATCATTTAGGTTCCTTGCATTTGCACTTCAACAATTGGTTTCGAAATTTGTGAGTCTTCATTGAAGACAAATTTCAGGTTGAAGGTTGAATATCTCAGTAAAGATTTATTTTTTATTGTTTGACTTCCATTATGGGCAATTTCTATTATTCATGGTGAAGATTTGTCTTGGAGTTTATCACTTATCTATTGTCAAGTGAAGGTTGGACTCTTATATCGATTTGGAGATTTTATTAGAATGGAATGAAGTATTGTTTGTCATATTGGGTGTAACTTTATGAAGGACTGGTGATTATGTTATTTGCTTGTTGGGTGTGAGGATTTGTGGGCTGGACGTGTAGCTTTTGGGCAATCTTTGACCTTCATTGGCGGTGTCTTGGACTATTAACCACTCAGCAGGGTTAATAGGAGTGGAGCAGCAATTCTTTGGCACTGTTTACAAGCATTTTCAGAGTTCCAGGTCATTGGGTTAGGCACAGTTTCAGACCTGTACTGTATTGCAGCTTCCGGGCATGTCAAAAAATGGTTTTGTCAATATAATACACCTATTGGGAGATTATTAATTGTCATTCAAGTTTGTATATCTGCTGTTCATGAATTTCTGAGTGTAAAACAGCCTATAAATCTGCTGTTATAAATTCTATCAGTCTGAAATTTGTATTGCAGCACATGGGTTTTGATGTTCTAATTAATACATTTGATTTGCTCATTTGGTATTCAATATCTTTGCTCTAAAGTGATATGGATGTCATACTTATCATTGGTAATCCTTGATACAGCAGTTCGGTTAGTGCATTTGGTTGCTTTCAGTTGGATGTAGCTTATTTGATATTCCAAAAAAATAAAAATAAAAAGTAGGGTGACAAAACCTGAAACAACTTAGCTTTAAGGTGAGCTTAATTTTAGAATCTTTTGCTTTGTGTACTCAAAACCTGTTCTTTTTTTCGTAAGGAGATTCTTCTAACACAGTAGGTACTTTGAGATGCTGTTGTTTCTCAACTTCTCTCTCATGTTGATGATGGAATTAGGAACCAAAATTAATGTCTCCTCATCATCGAATGGAGGCAAATCTGTTGAAGGAGCGATGTGCTGCCTAAGTGTTCTTTTGAGACATGAAACATGGAAAACATTATGAATCCTACTATGTTCTAGCGATTCCAACTCATAGGCGACCTCATCCGCTCTCCTCACAATCCTATATGGTCCATGACTCCATAGAACCTAGGCTTGAGATTTTTGGATCCCTTTTTCTTAATGGAAGACTACTTGTATGGTTGCAACTTGAGAAACACCAAAATTTCAACTTTCAATGTCCTCTCTGTGTGGTTCTGGTTAGCATAGAGATTTTTCTTATTTTGAGCTTGTTGAAGATGATCCTTAAGTGGCCTTAATATGTCTTGGTTTCTAGTTCCTAGTACCTTGCTATCTATAAACACTAAATCAACAAAAGTTCGAGCATTGTAATTATATAATGCCATAAATGGGGCCATATCTTTAGACATATGGTAGGAAGTGTTGCAGTAGTGCTCTCTCAAATGCAACCATTTGACCCATGCTTTTTGTTGATTTGAAATGTAGTTCCTCAAATACCCTTCAACCCATTTGTTCATTATTTCTATTTGTTCATCAATTTTAGGGCGGTATCTTGTGTTTGGAGTGAGTTTTATACCTGCCAATTGAAATAACTCATGTGAAAAAGTGTTGAGGAATCTACTATTCGCATCATCCAAAACATTTTTATGCAATTTGTGGAACTTAATCACTTCTTTGAAGAATAATTTGGCCACATGAGGAGAAATAATCAATAATTGTGCATGGTTAGTTAGCTTAACATGAATGCAATTCTTTTTGTGTAATTTGGGGAGGCTCATGATGAGATCTATGATTATGCCTTTACACTTCTGATTTAGATCAAGCAAGGAATGCAACCAACCCACAATATACTTCTCTTTCGAAAAATGACCTTTAATAGATACAACTAGCAAATTTTGTATAAATGGCTTGTGACATGTGGTGATTACATGTTAGAGCATAATGTTATTAGGGGTCACATACCTTTATAGCATTTATTTAAAAAAACTTCTAATATAAGATAGATTTACCTTATAATAAATAAATTTCTAAAATAGTATTATCAAAACTTTGTTTACATAATAAATAATTTAATAAAACAATAACATTTATTAAATTATGAATTCTTGTTTATAGTTGTTTTGAAAAGGTGTGGAAAATCACCCCACGGATATTTCCCATCCCCTCCCTATATCTAAGGGATTTCACTAAAGGAATTTATTTTGAAAAAAAAAACAGGATATTTGAAAATTGGTAAATTATTAACCTACACAAGAGGATCTTTGGAAGCCACTTGGGAGATAAGAGAAGAGATATATACCAAGTTCATTTGTTTATTTTTTATAGACTTTTATATAAACTTTATAATATATGATGTTTAGTGGGTTTTCTAACCCTATGGTTTTCCTCACATCAATTATGTGTTGTTTTATGCTCTGATTAATTATTGATCATTGATTCATTTACTTTATATATGTGAATATATTTTTTAATTTTATTTTATATGCAAACAATAAGTAACTCATCTAAGATATTTAAATCTTAATATGGAATTAGAACCACCTTAGTAAGTTAATGTTGCGTTCCTTGAATGTGAATATATATATATAATCTAAATAAGTAAATTTAATATAATATTTATTATAAATAATAAAAAACAAAATTAAAAGATTTCAAATTAAATGCTAAATTCTTTAAAAAAATATAAATTAAAGATAAATTACTAACATTGTAAATTTAAATGTCTTACCTTATAGTGGACCACCAAGCATTATCAAACATTCTTCTCTTCTTTTGAATTTGACTCAGCCCACTTGTTCCACTCTTCACAAACCACTGTGGATTGTCGCACCTCCTACACCTCCAACATCCTCTCCAATAAAATGAAATAGCTACAATATCTAGTCTCTATTAATTTGAGGAATTCTTTCTTTAGAAAAGACCAATATAATGCAAGTGATGTGTGGTGGTTACATTCAAATAATTTTAAATCTCTTGCTTCGGCCACTACTATCTTCAGCCAATCTATTTTCCCAATATCTTTCAAAGCATGTACACAACATGGAATCCAAATAATGTGTATATAATTGCTCTCAAGTATTGAACTAGCTAACTTGCATGCATGAATTGAATCTGTCACAACTTGCACAACACTGGAAAGTCTAACCTCCTTGTGGCATACGTTGCAATGAATGAAAATGACCTTCAATGAAGAGAGTGGTTACAAATCTTCTTCCTCTTTCATTCTTTGTCATCTTTCTTTACTCTTGTTCAAGCTGCAAAAAAGTTCAAATTACAATGGAAGAAATGGATTTTAGGGATATGTTTATGTTTTAAGGTGTTTAGGGTTGCATACAGGGTGTGAGAGGGCTTCAATCCCCCCACACCTTTTTAATTTTAATTTAAAAAAATAAATAACAAAGTTGAGTGTTTTGGCTTTTTTTTAACATTGGAAAAAAGTTTGATATCAGAGAATGCTTGGATGTCCTCAAGACAGTTGAGGGATGTCTCAAATACACCTAGCCATCCCACCTTAGTGGACGGCATGCTAGGAATATCCTGCTAGAAATAGGGGATGGGCATGGATGCCCCTGGATTTCCTGCTGTCTCGGGGATGGCTATGGGGACATGGATGGAGGTTTCAGAGGTGGGGACACATCCCCATGTAACATAGGTTGTATGCCATCATATTCCACTATGACAGAATCAGTAACTTTCACCTGCCTCCACTTGCATCAGGCCATTGCTTCTCTTTACTCTCAAGATCTAGTGCACACATTTGTATTGCCAACTATTGAATGTCATGAAGGTCTTTCGACATCCTGTTTCTCTTGACCTTATCTTTTCAAACTTTTCTTTTTGATTGGCATTCCCAATCGGAACCTACTCTTACAACATAGCAGTCAATGTATTGGCAAGAGCAATGATGGATGTCAATTGGAATTGGTCGACAAGAATTTCTGTGTTTATGATTCATTATGAATGTAATTATTATGTAGTGACTGGAAGACTAAGATGTAGATGGTATATGAAGATGCTGCAAGGGAGAGTCAGGACATTTGAATGGTATGCCAAATTTTACACGTGAATTTCTAATTGTTATTGAGTACATGTTTATTTCCAGGCATTTTCCCAGCATGATGTCCTTTCAATGATGTTCCTGGACCACATCATCGATATTCTTAATCAAGTTCCATACCATAAAGAAGATATAGAGAAGATAGAGTATACAGAACAGATCACAATGCCATCAGTTGTCAGTGAAATGCCTCAGGCAGCTACCCTTGCACTTTCAACTTTATTCAGGTAACCTGCATTAGAAACATACAACAATTCAATTTTAAATGTACGAAGCATGCTTGAGCTGTTTGTAATAACTTTCCTGTCAAATACAGAAGTGGTGGCAGAATTAGTAAAAAGTCAGTTGAACGAAGGTATGCTGCTGTATTTTGTGCATTGACACTGCATTTTGGAAGTTGTCATGGACTGGCAATCATTGGTTTGTACCAGCCTCTAAGGTATGATTGTAAATATGAAGCGCAGGCTACTTGTAAGAATTTCAAAAGTTGATATAATGCCCACATAGTTTCATAGTACCTAAATTGTTCAGTTGTTAATGTAGTCCATTTGTTTGGCAGAACTTTGTTACATACCTTTCAAGCATTCTGTGAGTGTATAGGTGATCAAGAAATGGGGAAGGTATATTTTTTGTATGAGGAATCAGATCAGAAATTTCTGCTTGCATAGAGTCTCATATATATAGCAATTATTGATGGAGGTGTTATTAAATTCTGTCAAGCAGGTCTTGGCTAAAGATGGAGAACATCTATTAGGAAGCGAAAAATGGACAGAAACTATTGGTGTGTTATCAAAGTGTGTGGCTACAAAAAGACCAAAGGAGGTATAATTGAAATTAATGTTTAGAAAAGTAAAAAATACAAGTATTCGAGGACAAATAAAGTGAACCTGAAACATAAATCCTGTATATCAGGAACTGTCTTCTGGGCTTCTAATTGTGCTTGAATCCTATGTTCTCTGAATTTTATTGAAGGTTCCTGTTTCTTAATCAATAATTTTGATGCAGGTGGAAATCATATGCAAGCTTCTGTGGCAATCTATGAATCGAAGTCAGAGGTTTCAAAATGAAGCAGCAGCTGCAGTCTTGTCAGAATATGTCCGTAGCAGGTTAGTTCTTGACCACCAGCTAATCAAATGTCAAGGAAACTTTACAAGGTTGTGAACTTTGACCTTCTGCAGCATTGAATGGAAATGGTTGCTCTTTATTACACTTTATAAAATTGCATAAACTCGATATTTTCAGGAAAGAAGAATATTATTTTGAGTCAAATATAACACAACACACTCTATTAATTCTGTTGTGTAGAGTTCAGAATATTTACGTTAGCAATGAGTGTCTTGATAAATAAAATGGTGTCTAATCTGTAGAATTTTGGAAGAAAAAATAATGCCAGTTCAGTCAATCACAAAAATAGCTAAAGAAAAAATCCTTAAAGAGAAATTGTCAATAAATCCACATATTCTATCTATATTCTATTGTTTTTAACTTTCAAAAGGTGGAAACAAAAGGAAACTACACTGAGTTGATTCTGTTTGTATCAATGAAATGGAATGGCAATGCTGAACACAAATATAGAATGGGAAAAAACAAACCAATCACAATACAAAAGAGAGGATTAGTGTGTCCATGTAGAGGCTTTAACACCTAATAACTCTTAGAGTACTTATGTAAAGAAATAAAGATGGATAGATATCAGCAACTGAATTTTATTCCCCAATTCCATTTTCCCTTCTCCAGATGAAGGGAGATAGACAAGAAGATCAGAAAGATCATATGATGTACTTGATGAGTATTGGGATAACTACTCCTGGCGACTTGTATCATGACATACCAAATGCATATTTAATACACCTTAGGTAAATATATTAAATATATTCAAAAGCTTTACATAATGATCTTTGGTAGAGGTGGATAACACAACTACTATGGAGAAAAGTCAAATTCGAATCAACTTCAACCATTATCTAAGTGAAATTGGTTGAGGCAGACAATTTTCGCTTGTGGCTTTTAGTGGTTAAAACTTTTAACTTCCGAGTAATTGCAAATAAATTTTCTCTCTATCTTGCTTGAAGATGAATATTAACATGTTGAACTTTTCCAAATCCTTTGGTGCCATCTTCACCCTAAGAGCATAACTTTAGTAGAAAGAATCCTAGAAGAGATGTAAATGAAGATAAGAAGAATAAATTATATGCCAATGATGAGGCATTCTAGACCATATTTTTTTCCCAAGGATTCGCTGGTCCCATGTGGGAAGAAAATGTGCAAAAAGATAACCATTTCCTGCTCCTCTGCCCTCATTCCCCTGCTGCTCCACTCTCCAATATTTTTCTTTCTCATTATTTTTAGTTAGCCTATCTCACAAGAGAAAGCATATCAATATGCAACACATATAATGGCTCTCGCATTCTCAAATTCAAAGATATTTAAGCATACCTTATTTTTGTATCATTCATTATCATTTTCTTTTATTTTGGAAGCTATCTCCTAGAATTATGCAATATACATTGTCTTAACATATCGTCTTCTTTCTTGACCTTCCCAGGAAGGAATTATTATTCATTTTGTAAGGTGGGCACAAATATCTTAAATGTATGTGGTATGTCAAGATTTTGGGGTAAGAGAATTTAACCCATGGAGAAACAATGTCTACAAGGTCAATTTTTCTATCAGGTTATAACCTTTCCCTAAAGCAAGTGTTGTGTACATGCTATGCAATGTTCAATTAACCAATGGAATTGATGTGAGTAGGGAAATAAGCTTCAAACTCAAATATGAATGCTTAACTTTGAACGTGTAAATGTTAATCAAATCTTATCAAATTCTATCCTATAGGACCTATGGAAATTCTAAGTCTGAAATTCTGTGCAAGTATTCTAAGTCAGATTTTATTCTTGTATTTCAAATCATGTTATTGCAGAACATTTATATATTTCGATGTTTGCAAATAAAGGAATGAATTGCCATTTATATGAGGGAGACACGCCTCAAGGAGAGACGCGTCTCATGAGAGGACGTGTCCCTTGGGCGCACAGGCTCCCTTAACAAACCGAAAGCATTTGGTATTTCACATAAACTAATATGCGTGCTTTAACAAGCAGCGATCATATAATATGAATTCCGATTTTATTCATTTGCAAATTTCGATTATCATCTGAAATTTGAATAACTTATTTGAAGGTATTATATTTTAAGAACAGTTCGATTAAATATAAATGATGATGATGCATGAATGCAATCATCATTTATATCTGACCGAAGCTATCTTAAATCAACACTCCCTCTTAGCTAGGGAAGATAACTTCTAAACAAATAAGTAGAGATATCACCTTACACGTGATATCGAAGATATGATATGTTTTCTCAATTTGTCAAGTCACATGACATTCTTCATAACACATCTTCATTATGGTATGTGCACTGACATCAAGTCTCATGATGTCTACCATAATAATTCATGGCATATCCACGGATATACATTTATCCACCATGATTATCTCATAAGGATCACAATGATCTTCAAAATGACATCAAGTCCCATGATATCCATCAAAGTGTCCAAGAGATACTATCATGACATGTCCACAGATATCAAGTCATATGATATCTATCATGATAGTTCAACTCATCATTGTAGAGTCGTCACTTTACAATGTCACATACAAGTGTTCATTATTAGAAAGATCGTCACCTTTCAATAATGTACACAGGGGGAGAGGGCCCATAAAGTCATGGAGTCACACACATGACAAAAGAGTTTACACATTAAACATCTTTAAATATATTAGTACAACTTTTAAACAATTTGAATTTCAAACATAATATCAAATTACATTTCAACCATACCAAGTTTCTTCCTGAAGTGTTCAACCTTGACTCTGGAGAGAGGTTTGGTGAGAATGTCTGCTATTTGATCATTTGTACTAATATACTCCAACTGGATTACATTCCTTTCTACCATGTCTCTTACATAATGGTAGGGGATCTCAATATGCTTAGATCTATCATGGAATACTGGATTTACAGAGAGTTTAATGCAACTCTGATTATCACAATGAATGATAGTAGGATTCAAGGGTTCACCAAAGAGTCCCACAAGCAGTTTTCGGAGCCATACTGCTTCTCTTGCCCCCATAGAGGCTGCAATGTATTCAGCTTCTGTCGAGCTTTGTGCTACTGAAGACTGTTTTCTGCAGATCCAAGAGATCATAGCCGATCCTAAACTGAAGCAACATCCTGATGTGCTTTTCTGATCGGTTACACTTCCAGCCCAATCTGAATCAGAGTATCCATGTAGATCTAGTTGGTCATTTCTGTAAAGAAGACCATATCCAATAGTGCCTTGAAGATATCTCAATATATGTTTCACAGCCATAAGGTGAATTTCCTTTGGCTCACACATGAACTGGCTTAGAGCATTCACTGCATAGCAAATATCAGGTCTGGTGTTAACCAGGTACATCAATGATCCAATCATTTGTCTATATAGAGTGGAATCTGCACACTTAGATTTGCTGCTGCTTCTTTTAGTTTGTGAAGGTTGGTTTCCATAGGTGTAGACATGGGTCTACAATCCAACATTCCAAATCTCTTCAGAATATCAATAGTATACTTTCCTTGATTTAGTATGATGCCATCTGATTTCTGCCAGACTTCTAAACCCAGGAAGTAATGTAAAATGCCCAAGTCTTTCATGTCAAATTCTGAAGTTAGATCCTTCTTTCCTTGAGCAATGAGGTGATCTTCTCCTGTTATCAGCAGGTCATCAACATATAAAATAATTATTAACATATCACCTTTAATTACCTTAAAGTAAAGATTTGGGTCTGCATCATTCTTGGAAAATCCTAGTCCCAAGAGGTAGCTGTCAATTCTTTCATACCAAGCCCTGGGAGCCTGTTTAAGTCCATACAGTGCTTTCTTTAGTCTGCATACATGTGAGTCAGGTTTATGTATCACAAAACCTTCAGGCTGTTCTAGATAGACTTCCTCTTCAATGGTCCCATTTAGGAAGGCAGTTTTCACATCCATTTGATGGATCTTCCAGCCTTTAGCTGTTGCAATGGCTATCACTGCTCTCACAGATGTGTAACGGGCAACAGGTGCAAATGTTTCTTCATAATCAATGCCTTCCTTTTGTGAAAAACCTCTGGCCACAAAACGTGCCTTATGTTTTTCTATACTGCCATCAGCAGCATGTTTGATTTTGAAGAGCCATTTAGAAGAGACAACAGATTTCTCTTTTGGTCTAGGCACTATATCCCATACATCATTTTTTAGAATGGACTGATACTCTTCCGTCATAGCGTCCTTCCATACTTGATGTCTGAAGGCTTCTGTAACACTGGCGGGTTCTGAATTTATGATGTCATTCATTAGAGCAACATAGCTTGAGAACCGTTTGGGTCTTTTACTTTCCCTAAAGGTTCCTTTGGGTGTTGCATGATTCTCAGCTTCTTTGATCATCTTTCTAGCCCAAAGTGGCCTCTTCTTGCCGTTGTCATTTGTATTCTCATCTGAAGTAGATTGAAGTTCATTTGGTATTTCCTCAGGATACTCCCTCTGAATCTCAGGAGTAGGTTCCACTTCTAAGACTCTAGGGGAATAAGTTTCTATCTCACTTGAACTTCTTGCCCTTTTGAATGCAATGTCTTCTTCAAAGATGACATCTCTGCTCAATTCAATTTGTTTCTGCCCAGGTATGAATATCCTGTAGGCTTTGGAGGTTTCACTATATCCCACAAATACCCCTTTCTTTCCGGAAGGTTCTAGTTTGAATCTCTTCTCTTTGGGCACATGAATATAGACTGGGCAACCAAAAATCCTAAAGTGACTAATATCAGGTTTTATGCCAGTAAATGCTTCTTCAGGAGTTTTGTTATCTAGATGAGAATGTGGACATCTATTTTGGATGTAGACAACAGTTCTAGAGGCTTCTGCCCAGAAGGAGGTTTCTATGTTCTGGTCAAGTAACATTGCTTTTGCAGCTTCTACAATGGTTCTATTTTTCCTTTCAGCAACACCATTTTGTTGAGGGTTGTAAGCTACTGTAAACTCCCTCTTAATCCCAGCATTCATGCAGAATTCCTTAAAGATTTCAGAGGTGTATTCTTTTCCATTGTCTGTCCTTAGGATTTTGATTTTCTTCCCAAAGAAGTTTTCAGTAAGAGCTTTGAACTCCTTGAACCTTTTAAGGATTTCTATTGACTCTTTACACTTAAGAAAATAAATCCAGGTCTTCCTAGAGAAGTCATCTATAAATATAACATAGTATAGGAAGCCTACCATGGAGGGTACAGACATGGGTCCACATAAATCAGAGTGAACCAGTTCTAACACATTTTTGGTTTTACTCAAGCTATTGTGAAAGGATCCCTTTGTATTCTTTCCTAGGGCACACCCTTTACAAGCTCCTTCATGAGTTGGTTTTAACTTAGGCAATCCGTTACTAGTTTTTCCATAGAGGGTAGGGCACGGAAATGAAGGTGTCCTAATCTTCTATGCCAAATTTCATTTGAATCAGAAGTATCAAGGGTAAGGGCTTGCTTGACTTCAGTGCATAGTTTATAAAGATAACCTTGTCTTATACCTATGGTTTGAGCTTTCTTTATAGTTGAGTTCTTAGGCCATGCCAGAACTTTCCCATCCATAAAGGTAACCCTATATCCATTGTCTTCAAGAGCAGAGATGGATATTAGATTCCTCTTTATTCTAGGTACGAATAAAACTCCAGTGAGTTGAAGGGAGAGACCAGATTTCAATTTGATGGAGCAAGTTCCAACCCCTTTTACAAGATGTGCAGAATCATCCCCAACAGTTACTTCTTCATCAGTCTCTTCAGTCATAGTGTCTAAGTGTTCTCTGAACCCTATGATGTGCCTCGAAGAACCACTATCAATTACCCAGTTGTTGCTATTGTTAGATACTTGACTTGATAAGGCTGAATAGAATACAAATCTCTCAGAATCATGGTCTGAATTTGACTTTCCTACTTTAGCAAAGGATGCTTGTTGTTTTGATCTGTCAGGGCATTTCATTGCATAGTGCCCATATTGATCACATCTAAAACATTGTACTTGAGAGATGTCTTTCTTCTTCTTGAATGATCCTTTTCCATAGGAATTTCTTTTTCTCTTAAATGATCCTTTCCCGTAAGAGTTTTTCTTACCCCTTTTATTAGATGTTGTGTTGAGCACATGAATGTCCTCATCTATGGATTTTTGTTTGTTTTCTTTTGTTGAGAGTCTTGTTTCCTCTTGTAAGCAATTTGTTCTTAGCCTATCAAACATGGGGAGTTTAGATCTCGCATTTATTCTTTGAACAAATGACTCCCATGAGTTTGGCAGGCCTCCTACTGCAATTAGTGTTAACTCTTTGCTATCAATTTGATATCCAATTGTTGATAATTGATCCCTTAGTTCAATGATCCCCATGAAGTATGCATTAATAGTTTCTCCTTTGTTTATTTGGACATTGTTGATTTGCCTCTTTAATGCAAGAGTCCTACTGGTGTTGTTTATTTCAAAGGTGCTTTCAAGGGATTATGAACATTAGATATGCAATCTCATGTTTTGCTAGAATGGGTACTATATGGTCCCTAACTGCATCTACTAAAATTTTCATGGCCTTTTCATTGTTCTCAATCCATTGAGTTTTCTTTGGATCATCCTCTGGTTCCCTTTTGTTTTCTCTCACAAACGAGTCTTAACTTATTTTCTTTGAGAATCATCGTGATTCTAAATTTCCAAGATGTGAAGTTGTTTGCTCCTTCAAGATGGTCTTCAAATCTGATCACACTTGACATTATGAAGAATGTGATGAGAGTTTCGATTTCTCTAAGAGATATGATTTTTCTAAGTAATCGGATATCTAGATTTGATTTTGATTCACTCAACTTGGCTCTGATACCATGTAAATGTTAATCAAATCTTATTAAATTGTATCCTATAGGACCTATGGAAACTCTAAGTCTGAAATTTTGTGCAAGTATTCTAAGTCAGATTTTATTCTTGTATTTCAAATCCTCTGATTGCAAAACATTTATATATTTCGATGTTTGCAAATAAAGGAATGAATTGCCATTTATATGAGGGAGACATGCCTCAAGGAGAGACGCGTCTCATGAGAGGACGTGTCCCTTGGGCGCACGAGCTCCCTTAACAAACCGAAAGCATTCGGTATTTCACATAAACTAATATGCGTGCTTTAACAAGCAATGATCATATAATATGAATTCCGATTTTATTCATTTGCAAATTTCGATCATCATCTGAAATTTGAATAACTTATTTGAAGGTATTATATTTTAAGAACAGTTCGATTAAATATAAATGATGATGATGCATGAATGCAATCATCATTTATATCTGACCGAAGCTATCTTAAATCAACAGAATGCATAAACCATTTCCAAAGATTTTTAAGGTTGAATACATTAAATAAGGGACTAGTACAACCCCACTATTTCAAGCAGCAATTATGACATAAAAATAGACCATTACAATAAAAAGGCATGATTGAGTGTTCTTTTTCCAAATACGAAATTCATAGAAAATATCAATAGAAAAGAAAGAAAAAAATCATATTAATGTCCACAGATGACCAAAGTTATGTCAATGGGTCTGAGTATATCAAATTACAATAGAAAGTTCTAGGAAGAGAAACCTAGAAAGGCTCTACAAAGGGGAAACATCATAATCAAAACTATAATACTATTGAGGACCACCAAAATATGTGGCCAAGAAACCAATACAAATATCTAAATAGGGGGAACAAGAACCCCAAAGGGCATAAGCAAAATGCTAGAGAAATAGGAAAATTTCATTGAGTATCACAGCTCGGGCTTGAAACAAAGGAGTCAACAATGTCATTGTTGATCACTATGAAAGCACTAGTACAAGATATTTCAGGGCTCATCATGGAGTTCCTAAAGCTAGGAGGGCCAAGCTAGGGCATTCTAAGAGGAAGCAAGGCACTCCTCTAGAATCACACCTATCACCCAAGACCAAAGTAACTCCTATGGTAGTGAAGAATCTCATAATATGTGTTTGTCTCTATGGTTGGTGGGAAGGCTAGAGAGGAGTAGATCTATGTCAAGGAATCAAATTGCACTACAAGGAAGAAGTAGAACCATGCTGCTAAGGGGGACCATGTTGGGAAAGAAGTTGTGAGAAATGTCATCTCATAGATCTTTTTGTGTCTATTTGAAGTAGCAATATCCAAAGGTTGTTTAGAGCCACTAGTCTCCTAGATGGGCTAGAAGAAGGTGATCAACCCAGGGGCTCTAGGATCCCTAGGGCCTAGAGATCCTCTACAAGGATCTATGTCAAAGGGTGATGGCTTGTTGTAGATGAAGAGTCGAGCATTGCTGATTTGGATATCTAAAGAAATGAAAGAAAGTTTTGCTAGAGCCCCTACAGAGGCAACAATATCTCCTTCATATGGCATTTAAAGATGAATTGCTTCTCATTATCTACCTCCTAGAGGGAGCAAAGATGACAAATCCAATCCCAGTGAAGAATATGATGATCTATCCCAATTCTTAACTAGTGGGAACACACCCTTAGTTGGCCAAGGGGAAACCTCAAGCCATGTGACCAATGACATTAAAGATAATTCGGACTACATAACATACCATCTTCCATCAATAAGAAATGATTAGCATAAAAGCACACTTTGGGCTGAGTGGCATGAGAGGGGAGGTTTGAGTGACCTAGACGTACTCTTAATTAATGTCCTCTCGAGAAGTTGTATTGATGGTTTCCTTGAAAGGAAGGAGCTGAGTAGGATCATCCAAGGAATACATGGAAGGAAGTAGTCTATGAATAGAGATGCCAACAGAAAGAAGTACCAACCTATTCTCCAAGTACCAATAGTCTCGATGTGTGGTGAGGACCAATCAAATAGTAGGAACAAGTGAACTAAACCTTTCGAAAGAGTAAAGTGCTAACTATGCATATCTCTCAAGACTAGAAGTTGAGGTCCCCACGGATTGGATTCTATGGACGTAGAAAGTAAGTTTGAAGATGGTCTCAAGGCATAGCAGCTAGGAAACAAATTCAACTTGGACAATGCACTAAGGAATTGTTGACTTGCAATGGATCATGCATTATAGCATGAGTCTAAACTCTCTCAATACAAGCCTAGTCAATGGGTCCCAAGCCAAGTCCTCAAACCTCTAAACCAATTAAAACTAGAGGATTGATGATTGTATCAGAAAGGTGCAATTTGGAGGTGATATCTAGTAAATGGATTTGAAAACATTGATGTTTCAAGAAAAAAAGAGAGGATACCTCTTGCAAAGGTACAAGAGGGAGGCAAACTTCATGCTAAAGAATGGTGCAGAAAATTGGACCCCTAAGTATGTGTAGGCCAATGTGATCTCTACAAGTTCTTTGTTGAAAAACTATAATCTAGAGAGAGCATTCGGCGACATTGAAAATCACGACCTTAAGTCTTATAAGGTTAAGCACAAGCTATATAAGTTCATATAAATGAGCAAGGGCATGAAGTTTTTTGCTGTAAGACATTGACAAAGTGTGAGAGGACATCATCAAATTTTAATTAGTGGGTCAAAATGATTGTGACAAATCAAAGGGAGGTACATATGTTCATTTGCAACCATCATTTTTGGAGGAAGGAATTCCACAAACTAGTAGAGACTAAATTTGCATTCTACTTGATTTTACTGGATATGATGCTTGAAATGCAAGAGACCTTGCAACTTATGGTCATGTCTAATGAATGGACTAGGTGAGTGGAGTCGAAGATAGAGTAGAGGAATCAACTAATGGAGGTGGTCTTTAGTGGCACATTTTAGTAAAATGTGGTTTACATAACAACTATTGTATTGTCATTTTCATCATTATCAGATACAATATTTTTGAAAGTCCAATGCTTGCCGAGATATATGAGTGCATAGATATCATGCTTGGTCAAATAAAGGACATAATTCATGAAAGAGATCCCATTGCAAAGTTATTCCATGACCGTGTTCAAATGATCATTATATAAAATCAAGACAAGATAAACACCCCTCTACCCATGGTTGCATATATTGCGAATCCAAAATGAAATATGGAGAGGCTTGCCAGAGTTGTTTCCATTGATAATGATTTGTAAAGTCTTAAATTAATGTAGAATTTTGAATCAAAAATTATAAATGTATCATTCTACTTGTTCCAATAAATGGCAATATTAAAGACACGTGAATATTTGTGAAAAATCAGAAAATAACATGCTCGAAATAAAATATTCAACTCAAATAACCCATAAATTTTACCCTACAAATTTTGCGAGGAGAAAAGCTATCTTTGTACTAACAGTTACTTTTCTACCCTTATGCAAATTATTGAAATAATAAGTACAAAAAGTGGATAAAACAGTAGTTATACATTAAATCCTTTCTCAAGCCTCCAAAAACTATGAACAACTAAATTATCTTGATTCTTTCCAAATCAAGACTCAAATCTTTCCTCCAACACCAAAACACATACTCTCCACCTCTATTTCTAGTTGATGGTAATATTGAAGCATTCTTCTTCACCTAGAAGAGAATCTTTTTGAAGCTAGAAGTGGAAAACATACTATTTCTTTTTGGTTCTTGATTTTCAACAATCAGGGTTCAAAATTGCAAGTATAGGTTGTTAGCATTTTAATTTTAATTTTTTAATACAACGTAAAATGGAATAGATGTGTAGTGGAACTGCTTTTGAGATTAGAAGGGAAAGTTGAAGCTCCCTATAACATCAAAACTAACTTACTATGAACAATATGTACTTGCAATTTACAATATTTACAATGTTTTATGGAGTGATTTAGAGTATGCAATACAATCAAACTAAATAAAAAATATCTTTCTACTTTATTAATCTAGAGCACAAGTTGATTCAAAACATCAACACTAGATAAGAGATTTTTTGATTGAAAAAATTGATATAGCTACACACTTCCATTGTTAAGCTAAATGTAGAGACTAAACAATACAAATACAAATTGAAATTGAATAGACTAATACATAAAAACATGATGAATTTGGTAAAGTAAATGAAGGACTTGATATGAAGCCACAATATCCAACTTTGAAAAATATTGCAATACAAAGCTTTCAAATTTGGTAGAAGCTATTTAGTATAGCTTAGCACACAACAAAGCATCTCAATAGACACTTACAAGCAATATAGGAACAATAAATTGTATTTGGTGAATAAACATTCAATTTTGTATTAACAATCACAAATACTTAGTGAATAGCAATTTCAACAATATGCAAAATTGATAATTACCATTTTAAATTTAAATACAAAACACGTATATTGTTTACAAATTTTTTGCATGAAACTAAATAAAAAACTAATGCTACTTCTACTCTAAGAACAATTATTTGTATGAAATGGAATTTTTATTACAAAATCCTATCCTCTACTACTAAAACTAAAACCATGCAACCTCGAATTTAGGTATAGATTGAATTTATGACAAACTATGACTTATTGCTACATCTCTCACATGGCAAGAGATTTCAAAATAGATGGTCTAAAATAAGCTGACTCCAAGCCATAAATAATGAATGCGAAAAGTAGCACGGTATCCTTGTGCTACAATTAAATTCTACTAAAAATAGCATGGTCTATAAATAGCTGTGTTACACGGGGACGCATCCCCTGCCCCAAAACCCATTGTCCCCGTCCCTTGCCGTCCTCGAGACAGGGTGACACAAAGGGGACATCCCCCAACCGTCCCCAAAATAGCCCAACTAGCAGGAAATGACAGGAAACGTCCCTTGCCCTTTGGGGATGTTTCCCCGTCCCCGGTACAGATGGGGGACGTTGGAAATGTCCCTTTTTGTACTGGGTACAGCTAGCCGTCCCCCGCAGACAGGGAGCTTCTTGGGTTAAAAAAACATTTAAAAATTGATTTTTTAAATATTTCTTCCTACTTTCTAAGGTGATTTTTGAGTTTGAGTTGTTTGACATTTTGTCAAACACTTGGCATTCGAAGTGACTGAGTTCTGATTTCTGAATGTTTGTGCTTGTGTTTGATTGAATTTTAATGCCAAATCATTTGCATAAAACATAGAAATGATAACTACTATCATAACATCAACAAATATGAAACATTCGACCTCAAATCTGATTTTATTTGCACTATATCAAGTCTGAATACATTGCATTACAGGTCTGATATAAGTCTGATTTGATTACAGCAGCAGACATTTCCTTCAAAATCTAATTTATATTGATTCCCAATGAAATACAAACATACCCGGATCATTGGCTACAATAATAAGTTTAACGACATTTATTATGCTGTTATACTATTGCTCTCACGATTTATTTACATAATAATATTGCTGTTATCAATTATTAATTTATTGACATATCTCTTTCTCTCTCTATAATATATTAATAAATTTTGAAAAAATCATATATATATATATGTATTTTGTATGTCGCCGTCCCCTAAAAGTGGCCCTCTAGGAAATGTCCCAGAAACGCATCCCCTACCGTCCCCCCGTCCCCGTCCCCGTCCCCGAAATGCCATGGAACATACATAAATAGCTCTGACAAAAAATAGAAAATCTCAAAATATGCTCCCTTCTTTGATTAAAAAGTTGATGACTAAAAG
Source organism: Sequoiadendron giganteum (assembly GCA_007115665.2). Classification (NCBI taxonomy): domain Eukaryota; kingdom Viridiplantae; phylum Streptophyta; class Pinopsida; order Cupressales; family Cupressaceae; genus Sequoiadendron; species Sequoiadendron giganteum. The sequence goes on from VCHN02000918.1 coordinate 20,007, forward strand.
TAGCCTAAGATAGTTTTAGTGCAAGTTAATGTTATGTCCCCTTCTCAAGCATAAGTTGTTGGTGACCCTTAGCCTATTTTCCTAACTTTTTCTCATAGGCTATCGGGTGTTGGTAAAGGGAAAATAACTTAAATAATTAAATTAAGTTATCAAAAGGGGTACCTTTGATTAATGTTTTAATTGGTTGCTTACATTTAATTATTTAAAAAGGTATTTAAGTGTGCAGACAGAGTGTGACTAGGCTCAAGGTGCTGAAAGGTGGTCATAAATACACTTATATTATTTATTATGAAAATGCTTTTAAAAAACAATGAAAAGAAAAGTGTTTTTGTGAAAGTACTGAAAAGAAAAATGTATTTTTGAAAAGCAACAGAAAAAAACAAAAATGCTTTTTCAAAAAGAAATGAAAAAGAAAAAAATGTTTTTTTCCAAAAATAGATCTAAAATGGTTATATAAGGAGGTTGGGTCTTCAAAAAAAGGGTTACTGTTGAATTTTCATTATTTTTCTTTGAAAATGAACTTTCTTCTTTTATTTACCTAAGGATAGAAACCCTTCTGGTAAATCCAGTTTTAGGGACGAAAACTCTCCTAGTTGACTATGTGGTTTCATGTAGGAGTCACCATTGTATTGAAAGTTGCAAATTGAGTTTCAAATTCAATGAGTATTTGGTTGTGGTTTGTGGTTTTCAATTTTTTGGGTTTGCAGAGAGTTTTGGGGTTTGTGTGGATTCGATGTTTGGTGTGATTTATATATTCCAAAAAATAAAAAATAATAGTGTGGTGTGGGAATCTCATCTTATGTGGAGCAGTTTGTTCTACGTGAAATTCATATTTTAATATATATTCTATGCTTTGCAAAGCAAAAAACAATCTGATTTTTAATGTGAAAGACCAACTGGTGGAAAAATTATTAAATCAGCAGTTTGGGCTGGAAATAACACTGGTCTATAGTTGATTGATTTAGGTACATCACTTGTTCACCTCTCCAGCTTCTTTTCAAGTAATTATTTATGATTTTCAGTTTCATGCCATTTGTTAAACAAAATGCTCATTTTTAGAATAATGAAGAAATATATCAGAAACGGATTCAAATATGATTATAAATGATAGTCATTCTTATTGTAATATCTCGGAAGGTATACTACGAAATTCTTTCTTTTCTGAATATTTTCATTGTATTAGATCCTTGGACGATAGTACCACTGGATCCCATTTTATTTTTTGTCATTCTCCACCTTGCATGGCATGAACCTATATCAGGTGAGTTAATCCGCCATTTTGGCATTGATGCAACTTCGTTTGCATACACTATTAGCTAGTTTGGCTAGAGCAATTCTATGATTATTTTAAATTGTAAGTTGGTCAGCTTGCCACCAACACTTTTGAATTAATTTTCCTCTATCCTCAATCTCACTCCATATGCTCTCACCTTGTTCATTATGGGAGCTGGGTGATCAAAAAGAGTAGAATTGAGTTGATTGCAAAAATGTTATTGGGATTTGAGCTAACGCCTTGCAAGGGTTATAAGTGTCCCACCCCCAAATGGAACGATATTTTTTCCCCAAACACTTAAGTTGACATATTTCATTTGTCAATTAAGAATGAATGAATAAGACTGAGCAGGATAATATTTTCCTAAACATTACGATGTCTAGATTAACTGCTGTCATGCCAAATTCAATGCAACCTGTTTTCATTCTGATTTGAGTATTCTGATACAATGTAGGATTAACCATTACACATCACAGTTTGCAGCCCAAGTAATTTCAGACGGGTAAAGATAATTTTCAGATCAATGTACGTCTGAGCTACAGAGATTAACCCTTAACAACTCCTACAGGCAGACCCTTACTGAATGAGCGATAGAAATAGACTAATGACAAACAACAAACCGCCCAGAAAAAATACTCAGGCCATTAAAACTCAGATTTACATGTGCAAACAGATCTGAATATGCATTAACAGCAAATTACAAAGACTATTGCCAACCTGGAAACTAACATCTGGTTTGTAGATCGATAGTGGCAATCTGATTATCACTGTGAATACAAAATAAGACTACGTCCAGCCTTGTCACACATCAATCAACCCCCGAACAGGCAAAATGAGAACTCCACCTCCCACGTCCAGCTAGTAAACACTCAGCCGTCCTTCATAATAATAGCTCCAAACAGGCACAAATTCCCATGCAACCCTTGAAATGTCTGACATCAGACCTGTACGTTGGCAAACAGCTCCTATAGCAAGTCGTTTGATACTCAAAATGGTATGAACTGAATCGACCAGGTCTGGAGCAAGCACCTTGAGTCTTAGGAAGCCAAAACTCTTAATAAATCCAACATGTCCTCCTCTATAGAACTTGACCAGCAGATGAAGTATGTAAACAACTCAAAAGTTATTATCCTTAAAGAACAAATCAGTATTAAACTCTTGCTTTAATATTCACCATGTCACTGTAGCGCGGGTATTGTTCACAAGGTTACTGTAGCTTGCTCTTAATAATCTTAAAAACTACAAATCTTCAAACCCTTTCTGATCTGCAATCAAATTATGAACTGTCTGATTTATTCTTCAAACCCTAGCTCTGAAAATTCGAACAATCTATCTCCAAATAAGCACAAATGTGACTCCTGTGTGTAGCCACCTGAAGAGCAAACCTTGGGTTGTATTTCACACCTATAGAATGCTTGAATTAGAGAGAAATCACGTTCTCAAAGATTGGTTTTCCTTCCAGAAACCCTGGTCTTCTTCTTCTCAGCCAAAGCATCAAATTTGATAAAGTTGTGAATGAATGAACAATGCTTTTCAAAAGCTTTTTATACTCTCCTCATAGTGGCACAATTTCCCAAGTGACTTTTAGTATAATAAATATATTTGCTTTTGTTGTGACTTTATAATATATCTCAAGTGGGTGCTAAAAACAATGACTTTTATAAGTAGACTTCATATCATTTAATAAGCCTTTATAATAAAGTCAATAAAGTCATTAATGTTATTCACTTTATAATTAATTAATTATTATTAAAGTATGACTTCAATAATAATTAAATACCATAACTCCAACAATAATCATCATTAACCAATTCCGTCAGCACCAGAAGGTAGCCCATTGATTCCTTTGCTCACCAGGGTGCCTTACTATAAATAGTAAGTATGCATCAACTGAGTCCAAAAAACCTCCAGAAGGCAAACCTTGAATATCACCAAGTCCCTGGGAAGAAAACACCACAAGCTGCCATCTGAAGAACCTGATAACTCCCACACAAGGCCCTCTAATCACCATATTAGCCTACAAGGACCTGATGATAGGCTAATCCATTGAGATACTAAAGCTAGCTAAGAAGGGGACATTACAGGTTATTATAGTTAAAAATAGACTTATGGATAGACAACTTTGGATTACTTTGATGATTCTACAATTTTTCCTTTGATCATTGCTAACCCTCTCAAAAACTTTGAAAATCTACATTGACATTTTGAATCCCTTTGATAGACTTACACTTTTTCTTTACACACACACCAATACACTATAAAACAAACTTTGAACTTGCATCTTTGATTTCCTTTGTATAGATGTGCACTTCATCAACAGGTTCTCACTTGATAACTATGATACTTTTAATATCTGAATTTTCTTTTATTTAGGGGCATCCCTATGCCCAAGTGTGCACTTGACAATGGGATTTTCAAACTTTCGTGTGAGCTAAATTTTTCTTTGTTTAGATGTGCACCTACACCTTAGACATTCACATGATAATTGGATTTGAAAGTTCTCTTGGTAAGGTGCATGCCATGACCCCTCAGATAGGTTGGCACCCCAAGAGGTTGGCGCCCAAGCTCTAGACAAGAAATGACAACAAAACACTATAATTTATTTTTGGCGCAACTCCCAAGACACAGCCAGAATGGTACGGCCTCAAAAGGGGCGATTTCCACAAGATAAAATCTAAAACTTCATAGAAAAATCTGGAAATCACCAAGAAGGGTCGCCCCTAGCTAAGAAACACATTAGTCAAATACCCAGAACCAACCAAAATTTATCCTAAGACTTCTAAGTAAAGTCGACTTTCAGCTATGCTAAAACCAGCAACTCAAAAATGCTCAAAAACTACAATAAACTCCATTGAAGATCAACCTATCTTCTCTGAATGAGAAATAGTCTCCAATCAGCTAGGTGTTATCTTTCAAACATGAAGACTGACCCTTGCTAGGAGGTATGCATTCCTCGAAGCACTTTGCCTGGAATCATTCCTGCAACATAATGGTATAGTAGACATGAAATACCAAAATGAAGAATAGAAGCCTCCTTTTATAAGTTCAGAAAAGAATCTCCAACAGCTTCTAGAAGGTACGCCCATTCCAAAGACTTAGGTTTTTTGACTTGACTTTGACTCTTCCTTCAAAATGGCGTCTCTTTTCAAAATGAAATAATCCTTTTAATAAAATAATGCTCTCCTCCAAAGTTGGCGTCCCACTTCCCAAGGTCATACTTTATCAACTTTTGAAATATTTCAAATAACCTCCTGATGAAGCGTCCACCCTTCAAGTTCCCCTTTCAAAACAACTTAAAGTTATAATATTAGGCCAAGGGGTCCTAAAATTAAAATATAACCTTTGCAACTTAATTAATTCAATATCCACCAACAATTTCGCCACGAAGCTAAAATCAACATTACCCACTGAACTGCCAAAAGAGGAAAGCTCACAGTGCCAAATGCCAATAGGACCGCTGCCAAAAATAGAATTTACTAAAAATAGTAAATTGAAAAAGTTACTCAGAACAAAGTGCATGTAATACCATTGCAAAGCTCTCTGAAAGCCCAGAAAGAATCCACAATCCAAACTCCAAGATTCCAAGAGCAAGCCTTTGAAAAAGCTGAAACATCCTCCTAGAAGATAGGAAACCCTAATTTATGCTTCTGAGTAGCCTACAGGTCACCAGAATAGGCTAACGACCAACTGCAATGATCACTGTTGAGAAGGGGACATTACATAACTTCATAAATACCCACTATTTGACCAAGCCAACTGAGCAAGGAGATCAACATTGCAAACCCATCACGTTCAGGTGCCTTACTAAATATAGCAATATTGACTCCACTGAAATGGTAACTTATTGTAAATAGTAAGTGTAAAGAACTGAGTCAAACAAAGGCCAATCCTGAACCCAAATGGACTCTGAAAAAGAAAACACACCCTAATGACTACCAAGAAGGACCCTCTAACCATCAGCGTTAGCCTACGAGGGCCAATTAATAGGTTGATCTGCCACGAACTGGAGCGAGCTAAAAAGGGGACATTACAATGTCTTTTAGGGAAGTAAACACATTCTCACTGGGTTTTCTCAAAAAGTCGTAGTTTCTTTGGTTGCCAATTTTGTTGCAATGTAGGTGCATAAGAAGAAAGATGATATCAAGCAATTTATTAATGGCAGTCCAATTGCTGATCCTCATACCATCCAATGGAGTAGGATTCCAGATGATTTGGTTTATGACCAAAAAGGATGGATGAAATAATCCTTTTTGAAAGTTTCCATCAATTGTATTGAAATTTATTACTTTTTGAAAAATTTCGAAAATTTTCAGTACTACTGATTTTTATATATTTTTTAAACAAATACTAACATATTTTAAAATACATCCAATAATAATATAGTTTAAAATTTATTGAAAAATAAAATTGGCCAGCTGATTTTAATTTTTGAATAGATCAGAAATAAAATATTTGAAACCTAACTGCTGGCAACTGACTTCCAAATTGGATGTGGCATATGGTAGGGCGGTTGACAAAGAAAAGCATACGATTTCCCTTATCTTTTGTCTTTATGCTCTCAACTCCAACGCCCAATAATAAGGATTGTTTGGTTTCTTTTTGCATTGACCTTTCCAAATCCCATGTGGCGGTTGACCAAGGAAACTGGTAAATAAGACATTCGGATTTGTCCTTTCTAGAAGGTGGCTAGGGTTCATGTGGCGATTGGAAATTCTTGAATCATGTGTTCATTTATTTAAAACATTTCAGATCTCCACATAATTCAATCATTGGTTGTGCCCACTTCCCATGAGAGGCCCACTGATCCCACAAACTTCCAATGCAGCCTTTAACCTTGGAATAAAGTGTGAAAGGGGGTGGCTAGTATAGCTAATACTATACAACACCCTTTTAACAAGGTATTTCTCACCCATAAAATGGTACAACTAGCTTCAAAAAATAAATCCCCTTCAAAATATATTGCAATCTCTTTGATTTATCAAATGCTATCATTCAAGTTTGAGTGGCTAATCTTAGTAGTGGTATGGCTCTTCACATGGGGCATGGCCAACATTTAATCACTTTTATCATCCACACTAATGTTATGGCTTGATTCAAGCTCCTTATTACCAACAAAATAAAAGATAATCTTCTGATTTATTCAAAAACAACAATGCCTACAAACCAAATAAAATCTATTTATTTTTTGGATTTTCTGATCTACTATGTACAATAACCTATAAAGCCCAGATTCAACCTTTGTATGAGTAACAGTGAGATCTGAAATATACCCCTTAATTTTTGCCTTTAAATTTCAGTCACAACAATGCAAATCATGCACCCGTTAAGAATTAGCTCTAAACCAAAACACAACTGAAACAACTCTAACCAAGAATGCGCCCTAAAACCATTTAAGGAGGAGGGGCGGGCATATGGTCAGAGGATCCCTAGGATCTAATAACTTGATAACAACTGAAAATAGAGAGCTAAACTCGACACCAAGAATGTGCACGCAAGATCCTTTTGCAAGGCGAGGTGCTAACATATGGTGGAGTGCTAGATAATAAACTGAAATACAACTTCTTTTGCAAATGCAGGCATTCACAAGCGGTCGAAATATTCCACTTATTTCATGGGTGTGATTATTACAAACATTGAAAGGCGGCAAGCCAGCCAATTAACCTCACTTCCACTTAAACTGTGGGGGGTATACAATCCACACAACCACTTTATTACGTGGGGGGAATACAACAAAGTAAATTGCAGCAAACAAACAAATTGCTGTTAGTACTACTAAACAACTCACAAATGATTAATAAACAGCTGCAATGTGACAACCATGAATTCCCAAAATGTCCAATGGTTAGAGTATCACTTCCTCTAACATTTACAATGCCAAAATGATATAGAAAGAAACTTAGAACAACATTATAACAATTTCAAACTAATCTGATCAGAAATAGGAAATACAAAAAATCAGATCAGCAAAGATAGAATTCACCAAATTGGACGTATCTTCTCCGATTCAGCTCGGAAAGCTCTCATACCACAGCCAATCAATAACTAAGAGCTAGGCATCCAACCTCCATTGAGAAAAAAATCCCAAACAAAGAGAAAAAATTGGCACAATTCCCAAGGCAAACAAGAAGGAAGGTACAACCTCCAAGAAGGGTCGACCTTCTCCCAAAAATCAGAAACTCAAAGATAAAATCTAAAAACTTGCAAAAAGGGGCACCCTCCACTGTAGAACAGCATGGGCTAACACCCAAAACCAAACAAAAATCTGACTTGAAGCTATGAACAGAAAACAGTTTCAGCCAGGCCAAATCAACAACTTGCAAAAACAGGTTTTACATCAACAACCTGTTCGATTCCAACAATTGAAGCTCCATCTGTATTTCAAAGTGAAATAC
>VCHN02000251.1:0-48241 GCA_007115665.2 Sequoiadendron giganteum
ATCAATTCAAATCCTAAGCAATCTAGAAATTAAAGTGAGAAAAAATTATAGCAAAGTTTATGATCAAGGACATTCAAGAGTAGATTTATCAATGATTTATTGCAGCAATCAAGATCTCAAGCATCATGTCAAATTATTAAGCATCATGCATGTTTTTGGAACTAATATTGTGATGTAGGTTTCAAAGATCAAGCAAGCATTCAAAGTCATATTTTAAGCACCAAGATCCACATCCATTGAAGTCATTTCATGCAAGATCAAGATCAACATTGTATACTTCCAAAGGTTTATTCAAGGGTTTGGTGAGTTGCAACATAACACTTGTTCATTCATCATTCCTTTCACATTTCATTATTTCAATTCAAGGTTTAATTACCAAAATAGGGTTTGACTAAGGCAAACCCCCATTCACCAAAAACAAAAAAAAATCCCTCTTGTGTTTTTGTTGCATATTTTAGGTTGAAGAAGGATTGAAGATCTCTTGAAGTGAAAGATTGGAAAAGTTGTCAAATTTGTCATCAATTCATGGAATCTCACTTACAGATCTGATTTCCGACTTTCAAACACTGCAGCCTGGATCAAACAGAAGCTACAAATTGACATCAAAGGCTCCTAAAAGTTTGATGAAAACCCTGGGTAGAGACCCATTCACCCATGGGTGTATGAGTTTTGGATAGACTCCTGAAACTATCTTTTGGTGACTGGTACACACTTTTTTGCCATTCTCAAATTTGTAGAAATTTTGTTGTTTCTATTATTATTGACCTTTAAATTATCATTTCAAGTTTGAATGAGCATAACTAAGTAGATTTTCTTTTCTTTTTGTGTTTTTCTCCCAAAAGTGTTGTTCAGGTTGAAACCCTCATCCTCAAGCATAAGGAAATCAGTAGATTCCCTCATTGAGTTGACTCACCTAAGGGTTGTAAGTCAATTCTTTGTGTGGATCTCCTTTCCTAATGAAATAGTGAGAAACAAGTCTATATTTTAAATTGGTGAACCCCCCTTCTAAACACACGCCTATTTTTCACCTATTCATTTTGGTGAACCTGACTTTGTACAACAAAATTATAAAATTTGGAGTCCATTTAAACTCTAGATCTAGGATTTGCATTACTTTGCAGTGCATTGCATTGATTTTCATCTTATTTAGGGTTCTTAACTTGTATTGATTTGCATCTCATTTAGGGTTTAAATTTTATTTTTGTATTCTTTAAAATTTGAAAAATTCAAAAATCTCATTCATTTTGCAATGTTTACATAACATTGCATGATCAGTCACTTAAATCAAAAAATTGAATCAAAATTGCATTTCAAATCGGGTCTTTTTCCTTGTCATTTAGCATCATTTTACACTTGCATATAGATCTAATTTTCTAGAAATCTGAAACTATAACTACCACGAGAATCTGAAAACATAAATATCAACTCATAAATCTATAATTTGATTTTTCAAAACCCTGAAGCAAGATCCATTCACCCATGGGAGAATGAGTGCCTGATCGGGCTTGTTTATGAATTTTTGGGCTTTAAAAATCCTCAGTCTACATTTTGTGTTTTTGCGTTAAGATATTTGTTTCAGTTTCCAAAATTTATATGTTTTGCAATCATTTACATTAAGGTTAATTGATCAATTCAAGTGCATTTCAAAAATATAAATTGGACTTAAAAGACGTCATTTTCAGTTTTTTTTGCATAGAATAATAAAAAAATTATCTTGTATAAAATCTATAAATTTCTATCTCTTTGCATTACATTTCTTATTTTTGAGTGTTTGTTGCATTTATCTAGTGCCTATTTTCCATTTTGGGTGCACCCTAGGTTTTTAAAACTTGTATAAGCTTCACAAACTAGTGTCCCATTGCTAATACTATTGTGATACATATTTTGAGACTCATGTCATCCTGTGATACATCACTCGCCATGGATCTTGGGTTTTCCAATTCTTTCACTCATAGTGTTGACACTAGTTAACCCACTATGGACCACACCCTCGAAACTTCATCTCCTATGACCTCCTTACCAACAACTTATGTGACTAATGTTGAATCAATGGTTTCTAATGTCCCTCAAGAGAACCTAGGAAAAATGGATGAAGAATTTGACAAATTGCAAAAAATTGTGAGTTTTGAATACATTGTTGGTACCGCAATTCTTGTCATAGATAACATGAGGAAAATGCTTGAATATGAACAAGGAATAGATTTTTTTGTAGACTCTCTTACATCATTGACTTTCACATGAAAAATCATCCTATAAACCCTATGGTCAACTTCATTGAAGTTCAACCTCATAAGGGCCTAACCAATATGTCCCTTGGCATTGCTTTCTCACAAAATGACATACTTAAATATGCACCAATGGTCCTCTTTACATGGCTGGAAGAATCAATGATAATTCTACTAATGGGATATTAATTGATCCCATCTATGTTGAGAATGTGATAACTAAAGAATTCTTGTTTGTGCATGAACTTTATCAAGATACTTATGAACAATTGAAAGCATGGATCAAAACACATTTTCACTTTTTGCTTGGGCCCTCTTAATTAAAATGGACTTAATTATGTCTTAATAAGACCTATTTTACATCTACAATCCTAATAAATTACATTTTCCAAAGGAGAAACCTGACAATTATTAATGCCAACACATAACACTTTACCTTGAGCAATGTGTATTCCAGGAATAGGGACCTGAGACCCATTTGCCCATGGGTGAATGGGTCCACCCTAGGCCTTTGAACCTAAATTTAAATTATGTTTTTGGTGTTATTTTAATGTCCCTAAATTAAAATTTCAATGTCGACTTGTATTGTTTAATTTTTGAGAAATTAATGATACATACCAATAAATACAAGGTTATTTCATCAATTCAAATCCTAAGAATCTAGAAATTCTAGTGAGAAAAAAGTATAGAAAATTTTATGATCAAGGGCATTCAAGAGAAGATTTATCAAAGATTTATTGCAGCAATAAAGATCTCAAGCATCATGTCAAATTCTTAAGCATCATGCATGTTTTTGGAGCTAACATTGTGATGTAGGTTTCAAATATCAAGAAAGCATTCAAAGTCATATTTCAAGAATCAAGATCCACATCCATTGAAGCTATTTCATGAAAGGTCAAGATCAAAATTGTAGACTTCCAAAGGTTTATTCAAGGGTTTGGTGAGTTGAAACATAACACTTTTCATTCATTTCACATTTCATTATTTCAATTCAAGGTGTGATTACCCAAATTGGGTTTGACCAAGGCAAACCCCTATTCACCAAAAACAAAACAAAAATCCCTCTTGTATTTGTGTTGCAGATTTTAGGTTGAAGAAGGATTGAATATCTCTTGAAGTGCAAGATTGGAAAAGTTGTCAATTAATGGAATCTCACCAATAGTCTAATTTTTGACTTTCGGAAACTGCAACCTGGATCAAACAAAAGCTACAGATTGACATAAGAGGCTCTCGAAAGTTTGCTTAAAACCCTTAGTAGATACCCATTCTCCCATGGGTGAATGAGTCCCAGACAACTTCTCGAAGCTGCCTTTTGGTGATTGGTACACAGTGTTTTTCCCTTCTCAGATATGTAGAAAGTTTTTTGTTTCTATTAGTATTGACATTTAAATTATCATTTAAAGTTTGAGTGAGCATAATTGAGTAGATTCTCTATTTTTAATTTTTCTCCCAAAAGAGTTGTTCATGTGGAAACCCCCATCCTCAAGCATAAGGAAATCAATAGATTCTCTCATCAAGTTGACTCATCTAAGGGTTGTAAGTCAATTCTTTATGTGGATCTCATTTCCTAATGAAATAGTGAGAAATAGGTCTACATTTTAAATTGGTGAACCCCTTCTAAACACACACCTATTCAAATGCATCCCAATAGTCACTAATGTGGTTATTTTTAGAAAGAGGTTAGGGAATGTTGGTTTCATATTTGATAAGGGTTGGTCAGATGATCATTATGAAGTTAATAAAGTTCAAACATCACCAAACTGGCCATTATATTATTATTTTTATGTTCATACTACTACAAGAAATTAGCATGATTATGTAAACGCTCACACAAATACACTATCATTTGAAGAAAAATAATAATTAGCATTGGGAAAAAGGCTAAGGATAGGCTAAATGATCCCTAGGAATTATGCTATAGAAATGAACACTAAAATGATGTCAATTTGTAATGGTAAAATTGTAGTGTATGCAATTTTAGTGATGATGTGTTGGATGCTCAATTTATGTTAGCATCCAACCCTAACTATTATAAAATAAATTTAGCACACTTATTTAGCCCATACCATATAAAGTGATAAAAAAATCTCGAACAAAGACTTCCTAGTTCTATAAATGTCTTGTAAAAATAGAATAACATTTTTTATATATTTCCTAGACAGTTTGGTGATAGAGGGACATCATATTTCATACTTAGTACTTAACAAGAAATAAATTAAAATTAATCATCTTCTAAATAATAAAACAAAATATCAAATTAGATTAGAAAAATATCACATGCTATGAATACTTCCATGTTTGACACACTTTATTTGGCAACTATTCTTACAACTATATCCAAATGATCTCAATATTAAGGGACATCTACTGGATCACACTCTAAATTTCTCATATTTTAAGTTATATGGAGAAACAAACTAGAAAAAAAAAATTATAATCAATGTATTCCATAATTTTTATTATAAGAAATAAGATGTTTTTGTTCCATGATTGATAACAACATTAGATTAACACATAATGTAATTCATACAATATGGTCAAGTTATTCATTCAAAAAATATATATAATGTAACCATAAATAGTTCCATGGTATATTAACACACTAAATGTCATGTTGCATACATTAGAACATGAAGACATAACTCAAAATCATGATCTCTTCACCAAACACTTTATTGTGGAATCAAATTTCTCTAATGAGAGCTTATACAAATATGTTTACATAGGCTTGTGATAGGCTCATATACTAGATGTATGTCATTAATTTCCTTAGAAATTCATGACCCTTTTGGGATTTGGATATATTCAAAACTGTATAGGAGTGAATTCACACCGCTAACAAAAATTCCCCTTTCACCCTTCCTCACTTTAGAAAACTGATTTCGAAGGCTTAATTCCACATAAGCTTGTTGCCTTGGTCCCACTTGGTGCTTGTTTTGAGTGTCGGTAGAAGAATAACTATTGGGGATGCTCACGTGGCGTGCAAATGTCTGCACGACACGCTTACATCCCTGGAAGATTCCTGCGGTTGGAGCCTACAAAGGCATTACACTTCTCATTGGAAGTCGAATTGTAATTCCCTCTCCGGACGATCAACCTGAATATGGCTGTTTTCTTCACTCTCTCCTTCAAATCCACTCTTTCTTCATTCGTTTCACCTCTAGATGATCTCTCTTTGAAATTGACAAGCTCTAAGCATTCACTTCAAGCATTCAAGCAACATTCTTGCACTCCATAGTTGTAATTCCATCACTCCATCAACTCAATAGAGAAAGTGTAGAACAACACCATTGCAGCAGAGGCTTGAAATCCTCTCATTCTCTCCCCCATTAGCCTTGAGTGCTCTTGATGGAGGTGGTAAGATTTCTACTCCTCTCCTCTATTATTTGGTTGAGTAAGCACATTACTGTTTTGTAGTGTTTTAGTGTTCTTTTCTTATTTCCTTCTTTATCATTATATTTATCTATCGTTGCAAATGTGGTTGTCCATGGAGGTGGAAACACCAAAATGGGGGTTTGACTAAGGTAGACCCCTATACAGATCCCCCAAAAAATTCATCTTTTTTGTGTGTAGGTGGTCATGATTCATGGAGCTAGATGGCGAACAAGCTTTTTATGTGAGGTCATTCTTGTCACCCAAGCATTAATGTACTTGTTTTATCATATCCGTTTATATGTTTCTTACTTCATAGTATTATTTTGTTCACTTAAAAACTATTAACTAGGTCGTTAGTTCATTTTCTAGTGGTTAGATGTTATATTTCTTGTCTTATGTCTTTACAAATGCCAAAACACCTGAGAGACGCCAGTGTGCCGCATTGTCTTCCCAAAACCGTGCTTTTATCCTCTAACAAAGAGCTATCTAAGACACAAAGTTGACCCTGAAAACTGACTCACTTAGTCCCCTCTCAAATCTTAGGTCTGCAAAGTGGTTGAAGGACCTTATAGTCCTCATCATTCTCATCCCACATTTCATAACACTTCCTTAAGTTGAGGTAAGTTAGGGCAGCCTGCTACTCTCAACCCTCCGTGACCTGGGGCCTTGACGTGGTTGGTCCCCCTCTCTTACATTTTTGGTGAACCTGACATGAACCATTTTGGTTCCATTTTATGATACTGAAAGTTCCTTTCCTCGTATCCTAGGAGTGTTGTAGGTGTGAGTGTTATGAGGCTTTCGCCTTGTAACCCAATCTACAACCCCTAGTAGGCGTAGTTGGAAGGTTCCAAAAGTGTTGCATAACAAAACTTGAATTGGGTCACTACCTTATCTTGTAACCTTTAGAAGGCTCTATGGAAGTGTTGTTTAGTGTGCATGATGGCCTCTTTCCTACATCAACCTATTCCCTTTGTGCAACCTATGAGCAATGGTACTGGTATAACCTTCACTTCACAAGACCTGTCGATGGGATTTTACAAAGAACCATCTCCTCTCTACATCCCTGCAAGGATAAATGGAAACACTGTAGCAAGTGGTCTCATTGATCCAACATCTCAAGTGAATATCATAACTGAGGATATCATGTTAATCAACTTCCCACATAAGGATGGATATGATACACTTGTGAGTATTGTCTGCACACACGACGATCTTTTCGTACCTCCTATAAGTAGTATTGCCCTATCAATTCTCATCAAACCTAAGTCTGTAAACCTAATGTTTGACATCATCCCAAGGTCTAAACTTTTCAAAGTGAAGTTGGGCATCCCCTAACTGGTAGCTATGAATGTAGTTCCTTCAGTTGTGCATAAGTGTTTGAAATTCACTCGTGAGGGTTTTGTGCATGTGATCCATGAAACTGGCTATAAACTATCGGTTGCTCGTGGTAGTTACTCCTTAGATTACTTTTGGCCTGCACCTATTGGTCCTCTCTCGCCTAGGAAGGACCTTTTGTATCACACATATCAAAATTATAAGAAAGTATGATCTAGGCCGAAAGTGATACCCTCCTTCACCTTATGTTATTTCACATAGGGCTTGCTTGAAAACTGACAGTGATGCCTCCAAGGCACATAGAAGGGAAGAAGAGAAGCGGTCTCAAGATCCTCCTTCCTCTTTTGTTGTCCAGCTTGACACTTCCTCTTGCTCTGTTGTGGTGCCATCTACTTCTGCCTCACACTTGCAAGAGAATCCTATGGTGCCCGCTTGGTGAAGGTCCAAGTATCCCACATTCGAGCTTCCTGTCCTACCCACAGAGCCTAGGCCTATTTAGTATGGTAGGTAGAAATCCCCCATGGGGAATCCTCTATGTCTTGGCCTCTGCGGCCTTCTACCACCCCTACTTCTAAAGTAGTGAACATGAAGAGGCTTGCTACCGAGGAGCTGGAGCTGACTCCCCCCACTATCTCTGAACCTGTCCCTCCTGTTCCCATGCAAGAGTTTATCCCTCCAATAGAAATAGCTATGGAGGACACTCCCATGGCTAAGCAGGAGTCTTTTGTTCCTTCACAACCTCTGGCCTCTAGTTCAAAGAGTCACATTAACTGCCTTGCACACGAGCATAAGCTTTGTTGAAAGGATCTCTTGGCTGAACAAACCACCCCACATAGGAAGGAAGAGGAGATGACTGCTCCTGTATCAGGACCGTCTATCGCATCCTCCTCTCTCCCCCCCTTTGTTCCCATTCAAACCAGCTTTGTATCACTCCCGAATTCCACTACAAGCGCAAATGCACCTGACCTTAGAAAGGTGTAGGTGTTCATTGCTCCTTCCATGGAGCCACCTTTGCTGACATCCATTCCAAATGTCCCACCTTTCCCAAAGCCCATAGATATGACTAACACTTCAATCTTATATGTGATCCGGTGGATATTTTCAATGAAATTGAAGTGTCTTATTTTTCTCCAGAATCAGCACTGTCAAGAAGAGCTTGGCGTCCTGATTCCAACGCAACTCGAACGGAGTGAAAAGGAGTTCGTTTGCACTAGTTATGGCCAGTCAAACCTTGGGTCAAACTGGGATCAGAGGGCATCCAGGAAGCGGAAAAAATGATGTCATCAAAAGTTGTCCAAGTTGGCATCATTGCGAAGACCTTGTTGAGATGATTCCGGCAACGTTCATTTCATCGAAATCCGACATCGTATGCTCAACTTATCGGTGGTCAAAGTTTCAGGTTGACTTGATGGACTGAAGGTACAGTGATGACGTCAGCATCCGTACATGATGACGTCAGCATCTGTGCAGATCAAAATGGACCAATCTGTGGTTGACATGTGTCATTCGTACGATGATGTCAGCATCCATGTGGCAGCACAGTCATCGGTCCAGTCAGCAATCCGTACACCACGTCATCATCCGAGTCAACATCCACGTCAGCATGTGAGTCAGCCGGTCTGGCGAATCGGGCTTGGACACGTGGCATGGTGAGTTGCAAAAAGTACAGTCAGCGTACACGTCATCATCACGGTTGGCATACATGTCAGCGGTCTCGACGTATTGGAGCTTGACACGTGGCACCCTCCTGGTGCGACACATGGCAACTGCATTTCCTCCCTCCGCGACAGATATTGGTTTGTTTGTTTAAAAGGTTGTTGGGGGATTCGAACCTCCAACCTCTCTCCACCAAACTTAGCCCATAGCCGTTCCACTATATCCGCGTCCGTTACTATTAACAGTGTCGGTTTTGTTTTGTTCTATATGTTGAGCGGTGTTGCAAACAAAACGGAGGCCGGCGGGTTTGGAACCGCCGACCTCCATCCAAGTAAAATAAATAGCCACCGTTGGGCCACGCGATGGTTATTACATATGTTAGGCGACGGTTGGTTTTGTTGTATGGTTCAAAGCCGAAACCTTCTAATTTAAACAATTCCCTCCTAATTTGAAATTTAAAACAAACATTAATCTTTTTAAAGATTAAATCAAAACTTCCCAACGACCCTAAGCCCGAGAATGAAACAATAAAGGGCTTAAATTTATTTTTTGGGATTTATCAAAGATTTATTATGTAAAATGAGGGGATTATGTGAGATATGGGAATATTGTAAAATCAATTGGTTAGTAACCAATTTGATTCATTTTTTTGTATAAAAAGGGGTGTGAGGTGAGAGTGGAGATTAAGTTTTCTTTCAGGTGACGAAATCTTGAAGCTATAGAGATAATCAGAAGAGAGGTCTTGTAGAGATTCCATTCTTGCACGTCAGAGCGTTGTTATGCTGCCGAAGTGCTTGGAGAATGATTGTGGTGCTTTGTAATTGATTTTTGGAGTTAATCGGATCAGTCTCTCTATTGGAGTGGACTCGGAGATGTAGTCACGTTTGTGACGAACTCCGTAATCAAACACTGTTTGCACTTCTCTTCTTCTCTCTCTTTCTTTCTCTCATTTCCTTCCTTTCTGTTATAATCACCTTGTTATTACTTTCATTTTGTTATTTCCGTAAGTTAATTTTGATTTAGTTAACTTGGAATAATCATTGTAAAAATTAAGCATTTAAATACTGCAATCTAGTCTAGATCCTATAGAGATCAAGTGGTATCAGAGCTCAGGTTGACTATTATTGCAGTTGTTTTCTTGAATGCTAACGAGATCCAGGATTCAGAAGGGTGAAGGCAAGCTCGAAGACTTTAATCCTGAGATCGGGAAGCGTAGAACATTTCTGAAAATGTCTGTTTCTGGAATGGAGGTTCCTGAAGAAATCAGTGAGCGGGAATTTCGAAGAGCATTCCTTGAGATGAAGGCTAAGGTGGACATTCTTTTTCAAGAGAGACAAGAGCGGAAAGGACATGAAGGAGGTTCGTCAAAGCAAGAAGATCGCAAAGACAAGAAAGGGAAACATCATGGAGATGGTGACAAGCAACTAGATCCACCCTCTTCTTCTTCTCCTCCCTCTTCTCCTTCTTCTCCATCTTCTCCTCATTCTATTTCTTCTAATCCTTTCAAGAGTGGGTATAAGCCTAAAATTAAATTGGATGTAAAATTTGAACTACCTAAGTATTGTGGTGAATTAGATGCTGAAAAACTAGATGATTGGATTCAGCAAGTAGAAGTCTACTGTAGAGTCCAGAACCTATTAGATGATGTTGATAGGATCCAATTAGCTACTCTTCGGTTAGGAGGTACAGCTTTAACCTGGTGGGAGAGTAAGACTAAGGCAGAAATTTCCCAACATGGTAGAGTCAGTTTAACTTGGGCAGAGTTTGTTAATGCTCTTAAGAAGCAGTTTTATCCCCTAGGACATATGCAACAGTTAATGATGGACTGGAAAATGTTTAGGCAAGGGAAAGGTCAAACTGTCCAAGAGTACACCCATGAATTTAGGAAAAGGGCTATTGCTTTGAATGTTCCTTTGTACACCCAAGATACCTTGTTAAAGTACATAGGAGGTCTTCATTCATATCTTAGACATTCCATTTTGGTATTGAACCCTTGTAATTTGGATGAAGTGTCTGTTCAAGCTACACACTTAGAGACAAGGGGTAAAGGTTCCTTTATTGATAATGATAACTCTGTAAAGAAATCTTCTAAAGTTGCAGAGACAGGGAAAGGAAAGAAGGCAGCTATAGTTAAGAAGGATGATAAACTTTCTTGCTCTCATTGTGACAGGAAGGGTCATGATGAAGATCATTGTTGGAAGTTGCATCCCGAATTGAAGCCTAAGTGGGCTCAAAGACAGTATCAGAAACAGAAGGGTAAGGAGAAATCCACAAATGTTGTTATGGATCTTGGTTCCGATTCAGATGATGAAACTAAGATAACAGCTATGGGTTTGAAAGGTAAAGCTCCTAATTCCAATGTTTCCTTTGATAGTTGTGCTTCTACTTCTAAAGTTAATGATGTCTCTGAAGATGTGAAAATGAATGAGATTTTTCATTTAAGGGTTGTTGCTAAGAACAGTAAAATTGATGCACTCATAGATAGTGGTTCTCAAGTTAATCTGATTTCTGAAATTGTTGTAAAGAGCTTGGGATTAAAAACTACATTGCATAAGAAACCTTATCCACTAGGCTGGATTTGTGAAAATGATAAGTTGCAAGTAACAAGACAATGCACTTTGAGATTCACAATCACTAGTAAATTTGTGGATGAAGTACAATTTGATGTAGTTCCATTGGATATCTGTGGGATAGTGCTTGGTAGCCCTTACTTATATGACAGGAAAGCTATATTCTACAGGGAATAGAATCATTATCACTTGTTTAAAGATGGCATTCAGTATATTGTACATTCTCACAGGATTAAGACTGATCGTTCTTTTGCAAACACAGGGCCGTTAAAGAGGGTAGTTAATGCAAGTAAAGAGTTAACTCTTATGTCTGTCAGTACAGGTGGTTCTACACTTGAACTTGGAGTAGCTAACCAGGGTCAGATGTTGTAGGATGCACTTGCAGTACAGCATGAGAAAAGGATGCTTGAAATCATTGATGAATCCTTGGGTAAAAATGTTACTGTTGTGAAGGATCGATGTGTTGTTGACTTATTCTCTTTCATTTCTGCATTATTGTTCAGCTTGATGCTAGTCAATATTTGTTGGTTAGTGGCTACGACATTTGATGTAGATGCTTATGGAAGTGATAGAATAATGTTTATGCTCAAAAATATGTTTGCAATCTTCATTGTGCTTGTGAGCCAGGTTTTCAAATGTACAGAAGATACAGGACAAGTGGGGAGGCCAAGTCCTCACTTAATGTCAGAGTAAACGCTACTTTTGGAGGTCCAAAAGGTCTTCAGTGGGGAGGCCTGATCCAGGGGATATTTCAGTAGAAATTGAAGTGTCTCATTTCTCTCCATAATCAGCACCATCAGAAAGAGCTCGACGTCTTGATTTCAATGCAACTTGAACGGAGCGAAAAGGGGTCCGTTTGTGCAAGTTATGGCTAGTCAAACCTTGGGTCAAACTGGGATCAGAGGGCGTCTGAGAAGCAGAAAAAATGATTTCATCAAAAGTTGTCGAAGTTGGCGTCATCGCGAAGAGCTCGTTGAGATGATTCCAGCAATGTTTGTTTCGTCGAAATCCGACATCGTATGCTCAAGATATTGGCAGTCAAGGTTTCTATTGACTTGAAGGTACAGTGATGACGTTAGCATCCGTACATGATGACGTCAGCACATGTGCAAATCAAAGGTGGACCAATCCGCGGTTGACATGTGTCATCCGTATGATGACGTCAGCATGTATGTGGCAGCACAGTCATCGATCCAGTCAGCAGTCTGTACGCCACGTCATTATCCGAGTTAACATCCACGTCAGCATGTGAGTCAGCCGGTCTGGCGAATCGAGCTTGGACACGTGGCATGGTGAGTTGCGAAAAGTACAGTCAGCGTACACGTCATCATCACAGTTGGCATACACGTCAATGGTCTCAGCGTATTGGAGCTTTCCATGTGGCACCCTCCTGGTGCGACACGTGGCAACTGCATTTCCTCCCTCTCCGCGATGGATGTTGGTTTGTTTGTTTAAAAGTTGTTGGGGGATTCGAACCCCCAACCTACTGCCTGCTAACTAAGGTCTTTGCTGTTACACCGGACTCCACACGCTCTACTAAATATAGATCCGGGTTTGTTTTGTTATTTAGAAATTGGCATATTGCTATTTAAAAGCCAGCCGACGGGTTTGGAACCCCGAACCGACCGGGTATCAAAATATATACTCACCGTTTGACCACCGATAGGAGTTTAATATTTAGTGGAGTTTGTTTTTATTTGTTAAGGTTTTGTTGGCTGAACCTTAACCAAATGGCTTATTAAGCCATAAACATTTAAAACTACTTCTAACAATCTAAACCAAAAGCTAAATGGAGATATCAAAGGAGTTGTACGAGCTGTTAGAGGGGGTTGAACATTAATTTTGGTGGTTAAGCCTAATTAGGCTAATTTTATGTATAAAAGGGGGTGTGAGGTGAGAGTGAAGTTAAATTTTTTTTTCAAGTGATGAAGTCTTGAAGCTGAGGTGACGAAAGAGAGGTCTTGTGGAGATTATTTTTGAGTCATTCTTGCACGTTAGAGCGTCATTACGTACCGAAGTGCTTGAAGAATGGTTTTGGTGCAATTGTAATTGATTTGGAGATTAATCGGATCGGTCACTCTATTGGAGCAGACTCGGAGACGTAGTCACATTTGTGACGAACTCCGTAATCAAATGCTGTTTGCATTTCTCTTCTTCTCTCTCACCTTCTCTCAGTTTGTTAATTCCTTCATTTTGTTATTTCCTTAAGTTAATTTTGATTTAATTAGCTTGGAATAATCATTGTAAAAATTAAGCATTCAAAACGCAATTTAGTCTAGATCCTAATCAGATCAGGTCTCCTAGCTGCTAGTAGGGTAGTGGCTCTCAATGGGGGCCGATGCACAAAGTGCCACTAGGGTAACCAATTAGGAGTTTCGTAATTCACTGATAACGTAAAATGAATTAGGGGGTTGGGTAGTATTCACACTAATCAAGACAAGTGAATGCCTCACTCATGGCTCAAGTGCTTATTTAGGCTTGAGATGAGATGAGAAGGCCTAGAATGGAAAGATCAATTGCCTTGTCCTTATGAGAGGTATGTTGATTCTGTATAAGTTTGTATGGGGGGCCAGAGATTGGTAGAGGCTGGTTGTAATGCCCCTGTGTTTTGTCCTTTTGATCGAACAGTGTTCTGCTCTCTTATGTTGTACTTTCTGTTAGTACCTTGACTATGGTACCCGGTTGTTGTTTGTTCGCTATCTATAAAGCGACATTAATGTTATCTTTTGATGTGATGGTATTTTAATATGATGTTATCTTTATGTCATGTTTTGAATTAACATAAATGGATATTTAAATTAATGATGTTTATGCTTTGGATTATATTAATATGTTAGATTTTTCAGTTAGTTACACTGTATTGGTGAAGGGGATGGTATCGCATCACTTGCTTACGAGCGCCCTGCGATTCCGTGATTTCCTCTTCACGGTGTGCTTTAATTATGACATATTTATGTATGTGGATATACTCTTTGTTTGCAGGTTGACAATTACAGGACATCGACTCCACTTGGTTTCACAGGTTTGAGCATGTCCAATGCCCAACTATATTCGATTGGGAGATAGTAGTTAGGTTTTTCGTGCCAAGTCGTCACCCTAGTCATAGTGTGTCGTCAGGTGTTAGTCGGGTTAAGTTGCCTTAATGTTGTCATCTGACTTTGATTTCAATTTAAAAGTGCAAGTTAGAAAAAGGTTAAAATATATATGCTTTTGTAGTTAAATTGTAATTTAAGTATATCTGGTTAAATGTTAGAAATATGATTCAATTTAGTAATTAATTTAATTTAATTAATAAATAATTTAATTTAATTAATAAATAATTTAATCATGGATTAGATTATTTTATCAATTAATTAAATTGATTATGTTGAAATGAGTTATGTTATTCATTTTAAAGTTATGGATATATTGTGGAAATTGATAAATTAAAGAAAAGGAATTTGTATTTCTTTTAGAAAATTTTGAATTCAAAAATTGAAATTGAAAGATATTTTTTGTTTCTGTTTTTGGAAATTTATTATGGTGGTTGTAGAGATATTTTCAATTTTTTTGGTTATTATGGATTTTCATGGAGTTTTGGGAGAGCTTGAAAATTTTGAAAAACAAGGAACGAAAAAATTGTTGGTTTTGATTTTGGATTTGGAGAAGCTGATTTGGAATTTTTGAAAGGATCTGGAATAGAGGAGAAGGCTTTGCTTCTTTATCAGCTATCAAGCTTCTAAAATCAGGTTCATTTAATTAGAAGTTTCATTTTGAAGGTTACACAGTTTGATTATGCTGTTGGAAATTATTTAAATTATGTTTGTGGATTGCAAGGAAAAAACCCATGTTGAATATGAATTTTGTTTGCAAAAAACCCTATTTAGAAATGAATTTCTTCAAAGAAATGGAAATATGACAATTATAATTCTTCCCAAAATTTATTTGCCTAATTAGATTTATGATTTGAGTATTTTTTTACAAAAAGAAAACATATATATAAATAATTATATATGGGTATATATGCATATATATATATATATATATATATGTATACATTGAGGAATAGATATACATATATATATATGCATATACACATGATGTTAAAAGTTTTGTTGTTGAAGAAAATCGGAATAAAAAAATGGGCGTATTTCTTTTAAAAATCCACAATCGAAAAACGAATTCATGTGTTTTTTTAGGGTTTTAAATGATAAAAAAAAATTGGGGGAGGTCGCTGGGGGCTCACCCCCACTGCACCTCCCATGGGAGGCGAGTGGGGGGAGCTGCGCCTATCGTGCTCCCCTCTCCCCTCCATGGCCACGCCCAACAAGGATGACTGTGTTTACACACAGTCGCTCCCATTAATGAGGGTCAACTGTGTGTAAACACAGCCGCCCATTGTGTATGGGGCGCGCGTGCGGACCGAGGTTGCATGTGGATTTCTTTTTACTTTGTTTTTTTTTATTATTATAAATATTAATATTAATATTTTAATATTATATATTTATAATATAAAATATTAACATATATGTATAATATATATAATATTTATTATTATAATATATATAATATTGTAATATTAATATAATATAATATATATTTATTATTATATTATATAATATTATAATATTAATATAATATATATTATTATTTAACAATTTTTTAATAATATTAAAGTATTAATATATAAATAATTATTTTTGGTAATTTGATTATATAGTTTTGTATATATTTCACTATGGCATATTTTTTAAAAAAATTTAGTTTAAATCAAAGGGATTTTTTAAATGTACATGTGAGAATTAGAATATGTAGCTTTTAGTCAAATTATCAGTTGAAATTTTAAATGCATATTTGAAAGGTTAAACATAGAATTGGCAAGAAATGTGCTTAGCATCGTAATTATTTAATAATTTATTTTGCAATAAACCTATTGTAATTTCTAAACGTTATGTTATGAAACATAGAAATATAAATGATTGCCTGTTACCATTAAAACAATTAGTGCAATTAAACTTTTGGTTTGAATTTCATCCTTCAACTGAAAGAGACGATATTTAATTCAGTTTTCTTAAGGCTATTAAGTACTGAATGTAAACGAAAGATGTGGATTTAGGAAATCCGAAGTAGATTTAATTTTGATTAAACTACTTGTTTAAAAGTAATATCTTATGTTATCGCCTTGGGGAAAAATGGTCGGAAGGGTTGTTAAGTCTTCCAGATGGGGATCTTATATTATGTGGGTTGTCGTGTCATGTTGTCAACCTATTTTGAATCCCTTGGATAGTGCATGGGAAGTTATCAGTTATTTACCCAGTTTCCACGAACGGGGATGTTTTGTGCCTCCTTGGATTAGG
The DNA here is from genome assembly GCA_007115665.2 of Sequoiadendron giganteum. NCBI lineage: Eukaryota > Viridiplantae > Streptophyta > Pinopsida > Cupressales > Cupressaceae > Sequoiadendron > Sequoiadendron giganteum. Next base: position 16,498 of record VCHN02000251.1, read on the forward strand.
AGTGGTTTATGTGAGTTATGTCTCCTTGTAAGGAGTGACTTTGATATTTTGTTACCTCCAATGTTTGGAGAGGGTGTTGACTTATGTCGCCTCCTAAGAAAGGAGTGGTCATGTTGTAATGCCCCGCCAAGTAACCTTAAAAGAAGTTGCAATTAACGTCTTAAGCGAACCAATTTTTTTTTTATAAAGTGCACTTAGCATACACATTGACTTAATAATTAACAACAACCTCTAAGGCTACAAGGTTAGGATTACTTAAACCCACACATACATATTACATATAACCATAGCATTATACACTTTATGAAATAAACATCATACATCATAAGAATACCACATAACATAGTAAAGTAAGCATCCAAGATACAATCTCATAATCATTATCTAATAGTTACATCACTCATTCCCAGAATGAGGCAATAGTACATAAGGTTACAATTACAGAATTCCACCTCATAAACATAAGAGGGATAAAATAACTTATACAAATTGAAGTATTACAAAGCAAGAATAACACAAAAACTCGAGTCGTCCATCTGGATGTCTCGCCACCAAGTACTGAAGATAGATGGGGACCCAACGGTTTTGGTGCATATTCCACCCAACCAAGTGGTACCCGAAGGCCCACCCCCCATTATAGGAGATAGTAACAAAGTAACATGGACAAAGATTCTACTACCTCTAACCAAAGACAGACTCATACTGACTCATACTGTTATAACCAACCAAATGAATTAACAAGTACAAATCAAGTACAACATTCACATCACTAACATAGGTCACATTATTTCCAGACATAAAGTAGAATCAAGTATGTTCAGAGAACCCTACACATAAAACAATTAACAATAGTTGTCCTAGATAGAGTGTCATCACATAGTAGTCATGAGATCTCCTTTGGGAATCCTTCATAGGCTCTGGTAATCTTGGTGGCCTCAACCGAATATCAGCACTCATACTCACTCATGCGGCATCAAATACCTCTCGTACTGACAAGATAAATGACTATGCCATTCCAGGCCTTCTCACTCATCCCAAGTCTATACGAGCCCTTGTGTCTATGAGTGAGGATTAAATTATCTTGATTAGTGTGAATTGCATCCTAATCATCTAAGTATATTAATTTAATTATCACTTGATTAAGTCACTTCTGAAGGTTACCCGGTTTGCCACTTTGGGCTCCGGCCCCTAACAAAAGCCACTCTTCTATTCGACAACACACACCCAAACAATCCACCAAGGGAAACACAAGTGCATATCAACTAGGCATCATAATCCACTCCAAAACAATGAGGAAAAAAAAGATAGAACTCACTCCAAACATCTTGGAGGCAACAATCACATAGTCCACTCCTTTCATAGGAGGTACAAAAGATCTTCGTTCAAGAAAACCAAGTAAACTGAAAGGACGCCATGCACTACCCAAGGGAAAACGATTGGATGACATAAAGGTTCAACAACCCTCATCTTCTACGTTCTCCTAGAAGACTTATAATTTAGGACTAACACTAAATCCCAAAACCAACAATGCAACTTGATGACATAGCAACAAAAGTATTCAAGTCATTAATCAAATCTAATATTTGGATTTCCTAAATCCATACTCATTCAATAGGTAGTGTTGACAAAGTCAAAGGAACGGTAACTAGATCATCTAAAATAATCATAACCCCTATTTCCCCTTTCATTATTGGAAATCTAAAACAATTAAACTTACTTCCCTTTACTGAATACAGAGAATTAAATCCTTTAAGATAATCATGAGGAAGATACTACTTTTGGATATACTAAATCCATATCTTTTTCATAATCCAATCACAATGATTCAATGATTCTAAATAGAAATTAATAAATAACATAATTGATTGCCTCATCAATAAAACAACTTCTTAATTTACTTTTAAATCGACACAAACCCATGCAAGTAAACTCTTTCCATTTCCTAACCAAATCTTACATTTCATTCAATTTCCTATTTAGAATATGCAATCACTTTAATATAATAAAATATCGTTTCTCTATCCACTTACCCATATACACTAATCAATCCATTTTAAATCTCTATTCAATTTCCTATTTAGAACATGCGATTTCTTTAATATAATAAAATATCGTTTCTCTATCCACTTACCCATATACACCAATCAATCCATTTTAAATCTCTATTCAATAATATATTGCATACATCTTATTAAAATGAAATACGATAATGAATTTACCCTTAACATATTTTTATATGCTCCATATTATATATACACTAAACATATATATTAATAAACTCAATTATATAGATTCTTTAATATTTCAATCACAACGATTAATTTGCTCTATGGAAATAAAACATAAAAACTATTGCCCTTTCAAAATTAATTGAAAAAAACTAAATAAGTGCCTTTATAATAAAGGATAGACTAGTTCAAATAATTTAAGTTGAATCCATTGTTTTCCTTTAAAATTAACATAAATTTTTTACAATAATTCTTTTCAATTTCCTAACCCAAACCTTATATTTCTTCTGGTTTTCCAATAACACCCTATGTTAATCTCATCTAAAAGTTTCCATTTCCAAACTCTTATTACATATATCCATTTATTCAAACCATAAAATATACATTCTCAACAAATAAATTGTTCAAATAGAAAATGATTAAATTAAAATAATTAATTGTCTCTTCATAATAATCAATTCCTAAATTTACTTTTAAAACAACACGATTCCATGCACTACCAAGAGAATTCACAATAGGTTGACATCACAACGACAACCCTCACAAACAACAGACCATCTGGAAAACTTCTAAACTAACAGGTATTCAACCCATTCTCAAAGCATAAACATGAAAGACATAATCATTGAAGGCAATAGAAGAAACTACATTTGGATACTCTAAATCCATTTCTCATTTCATTACGTAATTCATTATATCGATAAAACTGAATTAAGAATTCATCTTTTCAGATAGGGGAGAAATTACACTAATATTTTATTCTCTAATTGTTCTTAACAAAATAAGTATTTTCAACTATAACTCAAAACATTTCGCTTTAAATTAAATAACCAATTGCCCTTGCAAATTAAATCATTATAAAATTAATCAAATTAACATTTGGTCTCTTCCATAACTTATTGTGTTAAAATAAGATCAATATTTGGACTATAACCCAATATCATATATATATTTTTCCAATTAAATCAAATTAATAATTGGACCTTTTACACATGAATTTAAATTCCACAATTAAATTTTAAATTATGCATTCTTTAAATCAAATATTTAACTCCTTCAATTAAACTTTAACATGCCATTTTAAAATAAACAATAATTTCCCATATGTTTATAATTTTAATTCCACTAATCTAATATACAAATTTTATTTAAAATAATATAAATAAATATAATACTTTAATATTATAAATTATAATATAAAATATTATTAAATAATATTTTTATATTATAATAGCAATACATAAAATATTAATATTTATAAATATCAATTTATTATTATTTCATTATCAGAGCAGCCATGAGAAAATAACTTAACAGCAGTCTCATGTTTCAAGTATAACTCAAAAACTACAATCTGGGTATTTGCAATTTTTTGACAGAGATAAGAAAATTTCAAGATGCAGAAACCCTTTAAATTTCCTGACAACCTAGTTTGTGTAAGTGGAGTTATATGCGACGCAATCAGACCATTTTATCATGAAAAATATAACTACCCTGCGGATTTTAAAATCTGGTTTTTAATAATAAACAGAGCGTTTCATTTTTTAAAAACATTCTAAATGCATTGTTCAATCTCTATGTTTGATTTCAATAACAACATAATCGATTTTCCCAAATAATTTAAATTCAACTGAGGTTTTCACAATTTTCACTCAAGAATTTTCACAAGCAAAGGCTGTAAATTTATTTAATACTTTTCTTCTAATATCAAATTTGTTTTCTAAAACAGATTTAACAAACAAATCTTTAATCACTACTATTTAAAAAAAAACAATCAAAAACAATAAAACACAAAGAGTAAAACCTGGTACAAGAAGCTACAGGAAGAGATGAATTTCTGATGCAAGCCTCCTCCAAAGATTTCCTGAATTTTCTTCAATTGTCCAATGAATCCAATCCAGAACCCAACAAATGCAAACAATCTTTCCTTCAATCAATTCTACCATCAAAACTTTCTTCAAACCCTTCTTGTGCAATTTTCCAAAATTTCTTCTCTGTTGTAAAAATGTATTTTTTTCTAAAACTTTCTCCCTACCCTAAAATTAAAACATGCATTCATTATAAAACAAAAATAGCTAATACAACCCTAATTCACATTACGTGTAAATTAGATATGTCAATTTCAATTTCAATTTCAATTTTCGAAAACCCACTTTCAATTTAAAATGCAATTTCAAATAATAAATTAATTTCCAAAGTTGAAACTCATTTCCCAAGTAAACATTTAATTACAATTTCTAATTTAATTCCCACACGTTGAAATTAAATTCCAAAATTAATTTTAATTCTTTTATTTCCTTTCATTCTCTTGCATCACTTTTAATTAATTAATTTAATTATTTAATAACTAAATTCAACCCCTTTGGATTAAATTTAATTAATTAAATAATCTAAATATAATTAATTAATTTAAATATAAACTTTTATCCACATTGTATTATTTAAATTAAATAACCATCAACATGATTTAAATGCAATTATTCTAAATATCTATTTCCAAATCAAGAATCCTTCAGAATTAAATAACATTAAAACAAGACAGACAATGACTCGACACACTAAGGCTAGGGTGTAAACTTGACACACGTTACCTAGCTACTATCTCCCGTTAAACTTAACCGTTGGATCGACATGCTCGAACCTGTGAAACCAGGTGGAGTCGATGTCATGTACCTGTAATCCTACAAAAAACAAGTAAACAACATCATACAATATATCCAGCATATAATACACACCGTGAAGAAGAAATCACGGATTCGCAGGGTGCTCGCAAGCGAGTGATACGAACCCGTCTTCTTCACCAATACACTCATCGAAACTGACACTTCCATCATAATCCAATAATCTCATAATAACATCTCATATTAACTTTACAACATCATTAATCCATAAAAGCATGAGAAACAATAATTAGATCAACACATCACACAATTATAGTTGTCGCTCAATAGTGGCGATCAAAATATCATAACAAAATGTATCCAATATCAAAGTAACTGTAACCAAACATAGCATAAAGCAACTTGAACAAGAAACCAAATGGAGGGGTATTACACATGTTATCTTGTTTGTTTGCACTTTGGTACCCTTGGTGATTGGATGGTGTGTGTGTTGTCAAGTAGAAGAGTGGCTTCCGTTAGGGGCCAGAGCCTGTAAGAGGTAAGATTGGATAACCTTTGAAAGTAGTTAATCAAGTGATAATTAAATCAATGTACTTAGAGGTTAGGTGGTACATCACACTAATCAAGATAAGTTCTATCCTCACTCATGTTCGCAAGTGCTTGCTTAGACTTGGGATGGATGGGAATTCCTGAAATGGCAAGGTCATCTATCTTGTCCTTATGAAAGGTATTTGATTCTGTATTAGTAAGTATGAGGGCCAGGGGATCGGTTGAGGCCACCAGATTAGTTGAAGCCTATGAAGATTTGCATTGGGTAACTCATGATGAGCTGTGTGATGACACTTTGTCTAGGACAATAGTTGGTATTTGATTTTGTGTGTATGGTTCTCGTAACATACTTGATCTACTTTGTATATGGAAGCAATGTGACCATGTAGAGTTGTACCCGAGTTGTACTTATGTTGTACCTGATTTGTACTCATGTTTTGTACTTATGTTGTACTTGTGAGGTACATGTGATTGGTTGTGTTAGTTTGGTTCAGTTATGTGTTAGCCTGTGTCTAGAGGTACATGGTCTTGGCTAGGATTTCTTGTTACTATCTCCTGGCATGGGGGGTGGGCCTTTGGGTTCCACTTGGTTGGGTGGCATGCACCTTAATCCATTGGGCTTTCTTCATTTTCGTATGGACGAGGTTTCTAGTTGGAGAGCTCGTGGGATTCAGTTTTAGTTCTTGCTTTATTTCATTTCAGTTAATCTTTTGATTTATTTCCCCTCATTTGTTATCAAGGTGGAAGATGTAATTGTAATCTTATTCTTTGGACTTTCCTCATTCGGGGAATGAGAGTTGTAACCGTATTGTTTAATTATGAATAATGAAATTGAAAGTTATCTCTTATGCTTGTTGTAAATTACCTTAATTGGAATGTATTTGTTTATTTATTAATTAAATAATTGTCATGGTTTAGATTCATGTTTTTGTTGAGGTTCTATATAACCTTTGTCTCGTAACCTTAGAGGTTGTTGGCATTAGTTAGTGAACTTGCTTATTAATTGTACTTAAACAAAAAAAAATTATTATTCTGTTTAAGTAGTTGTTTGCGACTTCCTCTAGGGTTGTGTGGCGAGGCGTTACACTAGTAGGGTAACCTAGGATGGGGGCCAAGGCCTAGGAAGATCTGGCAGGGTAACCCATAGCAAGCTATGTGATGAAAATCCTCCATACTACAACCTAGTATTCCCTAGTCTTGTATCGCCCTTTGATGTTTGTGTGCCTTTGAAAGCGGTGTCACTGTTAGGTAATGTTATGTTGTACTTTTCATGTCGGAATCTTGTATAGTCTTGTTATGTCAGTTGGTTGTCACCTTGTGGTCACTATGGTGGTGGGACCTTATTGCTATCTCCTAGAACGGGGGGGGGGGGGCTTAGGGTTGCACATGGTTAGGTGGAATGTGCCTCATAATCCATTGGGTTTCCCTTACTATTGTTCATGTTCATGATGGTTTCTCTTGATGATTTGGACTACTGCACTTGTTCCAGTCAATGTGCACCATCTTCCATGTTCTTGTATCATACTATAAACTAGTTGTGTCATGTATTGTACTCATATGTATATTTTTCCCTATTGATCACAAGAAGCACTTTTGTAATTAATTGTGAACTCTCTCTCTTATTATGGATAATGTAAATGATGTATCTTGCATATGTCAATTAATTAAATGATCCTTGATGTTGTGATATTGATGACGTAAAATGGATGTTCATATTGTTGATTATATAGTGTGATGGATTTAATATACTCTTCATCTTGAATCTCACCACCAGGGTGATCTATTTATTCAATTATTTGTGCTTTGAAGATACCAGAGTTAGTGATAAATTCCAATATGTGTCGATCATCTTCAAACACCTATAAATTTGTAACTATAAATCTTTTCAAATCTGAAGCATCTAAAGGTTCTAGAGCACTGGCAGTAGTGGCTAAAGCATAGAGTCTTTGATTAAATCTTCGTGGAATGTGAGTAATGTTGAAAGCATCAAAATCTTTGATTAAGTCCCACACTCTGTGCTGGTAGCTGGACAATTTCTTTTAATGACAAATGTATTGCTTTCGAACTCGTTTGACTACCAACTTTGAATCACCAAACACCTTAAGAATCTTGAATTTCTTATTGATTATGAGCATCAAACCATAGATGAGGGCCTCGTATTTTTCCACATTGTTAGTGCATTGAAATTGCAATCTATAAGTAGCAAGAAAGATTTACCTTATGGATTGATGAGCTCAATTCCAATTCCAATTCCTTTTTTTGATTTAGATCCATCAAACCTAAGGATCTAGGCTTGATCACCAGTAGCTACAAACTTTAAACCATTCTTAAGAGTTGTTGAATTAACATTTTTTGTCTGTGTAGCCTACATTTTATATCCATGTATTTTTGGTTCAGACCTTTTGATCTTAGCATGTTCTAGACAGTGTTGGATTTTAATTTTGTGACTGATTTCCAAGCACATGATGTAATTGTCTTCTGAATGTACATAATTATGTAACATGAACCAATCCTCCAACAAAAAACTTTTCAGTGAATCTTTAATTTTCTTGCTCTTTCGAGCTTCTGTAACAATATTCTTCCAAAATTTATCATAATAACCATTTTCTTCTTCGAAAAAATCATAATATGACTCAATTAAAATGTCAGTTCCAAGAGTTATTTGATTATGCTCTTCAACATCACACATGAATACTTCTTCTAGTTTTACTCCCGAGCTTCGAATTTTATAAACCCCTAGTTCTACATTGATGTATAGAATTTCATTTTTTGATCATAATTAGTGATCATGTATTTCATACATGGTTCCCTCTCAATTCTGATTTGATTAGGAACTCATTTCCATGGTAATTACATGTGTGAGAAATTTGTGGCCATGTATCCATTCAAATATTTTGACCAATCCCTGCTCAATAGCATACCATAAGTATCAGGTATCTCAACAACCTGAATATCTATATAATAGTGATTCCTGGGATTTGACACTAGCTACATATGAATATTAGTTAACTCTCTGACCATATTTACTTCAATTTTTTCAAGTTGAATAACTTTATTTAAGGAACTCTCTGGATTTAACCATAGCATTTGATATATGGACAAAGGCATCACATTAGTAGACGCTCCATAATCTACTAAATAATTATGAATATTTTTACCAAATATCCTTAGTGTGAGAAAGAATGGTGGGGATTATATTTTTCCTTTATAAAAGGCTACTTACACATTCGCCATGTGAACAATGTTTTTGTCTTTTACCTTAATGAGGTTATCCTTCAACTGAGATTCTTTAAATTTGCCTTCTTTTGGAAGTTCTTCTAAAGTATTCAAGAAAGCTTTCTGGATCACAGGTGTTTTGAGCAATTTTGATAAAGAAGGACTAAATTTTACCTTTTTGATCGTTTCCGCTAAATAATTAGTCAAATTATTTTGATTAGAGGAATCTACCATATATTTTCACTTCCTGAAACATTTGATGAATTATATTGAGAGGTCACCTTAGGTAACCCTGGAGTATTACCTGATTTATCATCTGGTGGAGTGTTAAAGTTGCTGAGCAGAATTGACATGGTCAATGACCCATTAAATTCATTTCCACTATGTGTGTTGCTTGTCAGGTTGTGATTATGCCATTTTTGATATTGTTAAAAAGCATGAATTTTGTCAACTTCATCTTGAGGTTCATTTTCATCTTGATAAGGAAACGTATAAGTTACTAAAGTCATGGTGAAATTGTCTCCTTCATATCCATGAGTATGACTCCTGACAAAAATAGGTGACTCAACAAGTTCATAACTTTCAAGGACCAAAGCATAATCATATCCTACTGTAACTAATTCATTTCCTTTAGGAGGATGAGATTCACACTATTTGTTGTAGTGTGTAGCAGCCAAGAAAATATTTGAAGCAACTTTAAACTGTGGATAGTCCACTTCAGAATGCACATTTGTTTTATGAATTCTACACTAGTTATTCATCACAAGGTCAACTAAATTCACCTTTGATGTGGTTCTATCATCGAAGGGATTAATGTTATCTAAAGGTGTGGATACTCCTCCATTATTTGGTTTTTTGTGTTCCAAGGTCTAGGTGGTATGTGAGTGTTGTATGCTCAACTTTGCGAACTTTGATTGTTATTTTGAGAATACAAATTTTGATTTCTTAATTGTGTAAACTATGTGGTTAACCTTTTGATTTGAGTTGTGATTTCTCTAATTACTTCATTATCATTGGGAATTTTAATATTTTGACTCTCTTGAGTCTATGAGAAGAAGGAATTTTTGTTAGGATGTAGCTCTGTGATAGCTGGACTAGGGTGAGGGACTAAATATTGACTATTTCTTGGTTGAGAGAAAGTATTCTAAGGAAACGTCCCATTCTGGACCACTGAAGAAAAAGAATGAGGAGTCATCAAATGATTTAACAAGACTCCATTCACATTTGGAGTAGGATAATTATTCAAACCATTTCTTTCATTTACTGACGATCCAACCTTGAGATGTTTCATTTCTAGGTTGATAATTATAGCTTTAGCATAAAATTCCGATAAGGTAGTGGGAGGATTTTCCCTTCTTTTCAAAAACATAATAGTTAAAGGATCTACTATTTAATAATAAACCGCAATGCCAAAAAAAATGTCCACTAAATAGGGTACTTGTAACCTAGAATAAGCCTTCTGAAACATGTCATTAAAATCAGTTATAGGTTCACCGTCAAACCTATTGATTTGAGATAATTGATGATATAACAAGGCTGAATCAATCTGTGTTCTAAATCTGGCCACAAATTGATTTTCCAAATCTTGCCAAGATCTAATTGAATTACGAGGTAGGCTGATATACCATTGGTAGAATTCATCACTTAGAGTGTAAGGGAACAATCTACATATAATATCCTCATGTTGTATTCTTGCTCTAAAACATGTATCCTCGAAGATACTGATGTGTTCTTCTACGTCCTTATGAAGATAATATTTACGACATAACTTGTTGGGTTTTTTTTTAAGATCATTATATACAACAAATTGAATCAGTGAATCTACGTTAAAGAAAACCATCACTATGGGAGGTGGTGGTGGTATAACAACAGTTGTAGTTTTTGAATTTGCACTTACACTTCCAGACTTTTGAGGTCTAGATGATGTTCGACCACTAAGCTCGACCAAAGTCACACGAGGATCACTAGACTGGGATCTAGTGACTAAAAACAAATTCTAGTTTCAAACTTGATGAAACTAATAGAACAATTAAGAGGCCCTCCTTCTAGTGCTAGTTCCTGTTGATGATGATGTTACTCGCAACAACAGTGTAGATAAAACCCTTAGAGGCAAACCATGAAGAACCTATCTTTACTTGAAAGATTGAACAAGGGCAACCTAAAGGTTGACTTAGCTTAATCCCAAGGCTCTAGTAGTCGAGTCTTGACCATACTAGGTTCACTTAAGGGTATGATGTGATATTATTGTTAATCTCAAGGGGTCTATGGTTATTATTAGTTCTTAAAGGAATCTCAGGTATCAAATGGGAGATTTTCAGTTTGATCATTAATTAATTTCATGAAATCAACAAATTTGCAATAATATTTCATAAACATCAACAAATTTTTCTATCACTTAAGTAGATTTAGCTTAAAGAATTCAACAATTTCATAGAAATGAAAGATTTTCAATAATATTTCAATTCATTCATCTTTTTTTGGAATATTTTCTGAAATTTAAACATCTAATCTAAAATAAAGCATCAAAATACTTGAAAATTAAAAGTTCTCTCAGGTATTCTCCACGCATGCCTCAAGAATTAATCAAATCAAATCAAACCACTTGATACTTCACCAGATTGCTTCACACCTAGGAATAAAACAATGCGAGCTTTTAAAGAAGGGGTCCAAGTAGGTTTTATATGCACCCTTAAATGGTGCAACACATGGTCTTGTCCGATGGAATGAACAAACCAACTATAAAAGATACATGAGATAGGTAGCTATCAAATTAGATTTAATATTGATTAAACTCTATGTGCATATAAGCTTTTAATCTAGAATGATTCAAGGAAAATAGGAAAAAATAACAAAACTTAGAGAAGTTTTGGGTCTTTCGAAATCCACAAATTTTGAACTTAAAATAAAAGTAAAGTAGTAAATGACCTTTTACAGAAACAAGACCGCAAGAGTTCAAACTTGAAGTGTATCAAGAGAATCATAAAATAAATCAAAATGTAGCACATAGCAGATGCCAGTTGTTATTAGAATCTTCTAGAAAAAGTCAAAGCTTTGACTTCTTCAACAACAAAAATCTTCAACTTCAATCTCTGGTACACAATAATCCACACAAAACAAGGTCGTTGGTATTCCTTAGCATACCAGACAAGAAACATCCACTGTGACTAGGAACAACTTTCAAAATTAAATTCAACAATATATCTTTGTAATACTTCCGGTATCTGATATTCAGTGATTCATTGCCTTGTCTCAAGTTCTAGGTCTGGGAACCCTTCTCCACCTATCTTCAATTGATACTCTCAAAAAGAAGTTAATATATGATGCATACTTTCTTTTGAAATTCCTTGGATCACTTTCCAATTGTAATTGAGCTTGGTGTATTCTTTTGATATCTGAAGGATGTTTGCATTCTTTTGATATCTGGAGGATGTTTGCATTCTTCTGCATTTTCTCTATTTCATACTAAACCATAGTATTTATGCAATATATGATTTCATCAATGACTTCCTAGTTTAACGAATGAACATGATCCTTATTTATTCTTTCCATCCATTCCTTAAAATTTTTCACTTCTTTATCCTCATGTCCTAGTGTCTGGGGATCATAATCCTGTCATGCTAGCATTTCAATGAAATCTTGATCTTTATCATTTAATTTATTGCACTTTTGGTGACCTTCTCATATCCTTCTATACATTGTATCAAAGTGTCACTTTCCCACTTTAATTGTTTCTTCCATTTTTCACACATTGGAACTTCTTGTTTCAAAATTATCTTTTCTCTTATCAATTCTAAGACACTTGTTTGTGTAAGAGATTTTATGCTTTGCCTCTCATAATCAACTTGTTCCTAGTGAAATCTGCATTCTCCTTCCAATCTTTTGGAATTTTCAAACCAATGGTATGCCTCTTTATACTTCCCAATTTCATATGTAATAAGCTCTTCTCCCTACCTTACCCAATACTCGATCCATTCTTAATACATTCATTTTATGACGAAGTGTTGTGATAACATCCATCTGCTCTTGTGACATGAGTACTAGATTTTGAGGCAATTCAGTCTGCGTCTAACTAGATTGGGTCAATGATTTATAAAATTCTCTAGACTGGAAATTTGTTCCTTCAACTCTTTTTTCTTTTATTTACTTTCTTTTACCCTAGCAACAATTGTATCTAAATTCATCTTCATTTTTTCTAATTCTTGTGTCTAGGATGAGTGTCCAACATTGATACTTGTTATGTTATACTCCTTAGGTTTTATTTCATGTCTATTTTTATCTACTATCGGAGTAGCTATATGGAGTGTTCTGCTTCCATCTACATTATTTTGTATGACATGTTTCATTTTAGATCTCCGTCTAGGCTTAGGAGTCTCTACTTCTTGCATTAAACTTTTGAGATCTAGAGGTACTAATTCTACTTCCAATGGGGAATCTAATTCTCTAATTAACCAATCAGGTGCATCTTCATTATATTCTACCTTTGTAACATTTATCTGTTCTTGGTTTTGATTAATTTCAAGAACTTATTCTCTTACATTTTCAACTTTATCTGTCATATCCTTCGAAACTACAAAATCTTCAACATTCACTAGCATGGATATATTTATGTATGTGGATATACTCTTTGTTCGTAGGTTGAAAATTACAGGACATCGACTCCACTCGGTTTCATGGGTTTGAGTGTGTCCAATGCCCAATGGTATTTAATTGGGAGATAGTAGTTATGTTTTCCGTGCCAAGTCATCACCCTAGTCATAGTGTGTAGTCAGGTGTTAGTCAGGTTAAGTTGCCTTAATGTTGTCATCTGACTTTGATTTCAATTTAAAATTGCAAGTTAGAAAAAGGTTAAAATATATATGCTTTTGTAGTTAAATTGTAATTTAAGCATATCTGGTTCAATGTTAGAAATATGATTCAATTTAGTAATTAATTTAATTTAATTAATAAATAATTTAATTTAATTAATAAATAATATAATCATGGATTAGATTATTTTATTAATTAATTAAATTGATTATGTTGAAATGAGTTATGTTATTCATTTTAAAGTTATGGATATATTGTGGAAATTGATAAATTAAAGAAAAGGAATTTGTATTTCTTTTAGAAAGTTTTGAATTCAAAAATTGAAATTGAAAGATATTTTCTATTTTCTATTTTTGGAAATTTATTATGGTGGTTGTAGAGATATTTTCATTTTTTTTTGGTTATTATGGATTTTCATGGAGTTTTGGGAGAGCTTGAAAATTTTGAAAAACAAGTAAGGAAAGGAAAAATTGTTGGTTTTGATTTTGGATTTGGAGAAGTTGATTTGGAATTTTTGAAATGATATGGAATAGAGGAGAAGGCTTTGCTTCTTTATCAGCTATCAAGCTTCTGAAATTAGGTTCATTCAATTAGTAGTTTCATTTTGAAGGTTACACAGTTTGATTATGCTGTTGGAAATTATTTAAATTCTGTTTGTGGATTGCAAGGAAAAAACCCATGTTGAATATGAATTTTGTTTGCAAAAAACCTTGTTTAGAAATGAATTTCTTCAAAGAAATGGAAATATGACTATTATAATTCTTCCTAGAATTTGTTTGCCCAATTAGATTTCTGATTTGAGTATTTTTTTACAAAAAGAAAACATATATATAAATAATTATATATGGGTATATATGCATATATATATACATTGATGAATATATACATATATATATATATGCATATACACATGATGTTAAAAGTTTTGTTGATGAAGAAAACTGGAATAAAAAAATGGGCGAATTTCTTTTAAAAATCCGTAGTCGAAAAATGAATTCATGTTTTTTTTTAGGGTTTTAAATGATAAAAAAATTTGGGGGAGGTCACTGGGGGCTCACCCCCATTGTGCCCCCCATGGGAGGCGAGTGGGGGGAGCCGTGCCCAGCGCGCTCCCCTCTCCCCTCCATGGCCACGCCCAACAAGGACGACTGTGTTTACACATATTCGCTCCCATTAATGGGGGTCGGCTATGTGTAAACACAACTGCCCATTGTGTATGGGGCGCGCGCAGACCGAGGTTGCATTTGGGTTTCTTTTTACTTTGTTTTTATTTATTATTATAAATATTAATATTAATATTTTAATATTATATATCTATAATATAAAATATTAACATATATGTATAATACATATAATATATATTAATATTTATTATTATAATATATATAATATTGTAATATTAATATAATATAATATATATTTATTATTATATTATATAATATTATAATATTAATATAATATATATTAATATTTAACATTATATTTTATAATATTAAAGTATTAATATATAAATAATTATATATGAGTATTATTTGAAATACATATTTAAGGAAGAATTATTTTTGGTAATTTGATTATATAGTTTTGTATATATTTCACTATGGCATATTTTAAAAAAAATATTAGTTTAAATCAAATGGATGTTTTAAATGTACATGTGAGAATTAGAATATGTAGCTTTTAGTCAAATTATCAGTTGAAACTTTAAATGCATATTTGAAAGGTTGAACATAGAATTGGCAAGAAATGTGTTTAGCATCGTAATTATTTAATAATTTATTTTGCAATAAACGTATTGTAATTTCTAAACATTATGTTCTGAAACATAGAAATATAAATGATTGCCTGTTACCATTGAAACAATTAGTGAAATTAAAATTTTGGTTTGAATTTCATCCTTCAACTGAAAGAGACGATATTTAATTTAGTTTTCTTAAGGCTATTAAGTACCGAATGTAAATGAAAGATGTGGATTTAGGAAATTCGAAGTAGATTTAATTCTGATTAAACTGCTTGTTTAAAAGTAATATCTTATGTTATCACCTTGGGGAAAAATGGTCGAAAGGGTTGTTAGGTCTTCCAGATGGGGATCTTATATTATGTGGGTTGTCGTGTCATGTTGTCAACCTGTTTTGAATCCCTTGGGTAGTGCATGGGAAGTTATCAGTTATTTACCCAGTTTCCATGAACGGGGATGTTTTGTGCCTCCTTGGATTAGGAGTGGTTTATGTGAGTTATGTCTCCTTGTAAGGAGTGACTTTGATATTTTGTTACCTCCAATGTTTGGAGAGGGTGTTGACTTATGTCACCTCCTAAGAAAGGAGTGGTCATGTTATCTTGTTTATTTTCACTTTGGTACCCTTGGTAATTGGATGGTGTGTTTGTTGTCAAGTAGAAGAGTGGCTTCCGTTAGGGGCCAGAGCCCGTAAAAGGTAAGATTGGGTAACCTTCGGAAGTAGTTAATCAAGTGATAATTAAATCAATGTACTTAGAGGTTAGGTGGTACGTCACACTAATCAAGATAAGTTCTATCCTCACTCATGTTCGCAAGTGCTTGCTTAGACTTGGGATGGGTGGGAATGCCTGGAATGGCAAGGTCATCTATCTTGTCCTTATGAAAGGTATTTGATTCCATATTAGTAAGTATGAGGGCCAGGGGATCGATTGAGGCCACCAGGTTAGCCGGAGCCTATGAAGATCTACATTGGGTAACTCATGATGAGCTGTGTGATGACACTCTATCTAGGACAACAGTTGGTATTTGATTTTGTGTGTATGGTTCTCGTAACATACTTGATCTACTTTGTATCTGGAAGCAATGTGACCATGTAGAGTTGTACTCGAGTTGTACTTATGTTGTACCTAATTTGTAATCATGTTGTACTTGTGAGGTACATGTGATTGGTTGTGTTAGTTTGGTTCAGTTATGTGTTAGCCTGTGTCTAGAGGTACATGGTCTTGGCTAGGATTCCTTGTTACTATCCCTTGGTATGGGGGGTGGGCCTTTGGGTTCCACTTGGTTGGGTGACATGCACCTTAAACCGTTGGGCTTTCTTCATGTTCGTATGGACGAGGTTTCCAGTTGGAGAGCTCGTGGGGTTTAGTTTCAGTTCTTGCTTTATTTCATTTCAGTTAACTTTTTGGTGACCTTCTCATATCCTTCTATACACTGTATCAAAGTGTCACTTTCCCACTTTAATTGTTTCTTCCATTTTTCACACATTGGAACTTCTTTTTTCAAAATTATCTTTTCTCTTATCAATTCTAAGACACTTTTTTGTGTAAGATATTTTATGCTTTGCCTCTCATAATCAACTTGTTCCTAGTGAAATTTGCATTCTCCTTCCAATCTTTTGGAATTTTCAAACCAATGGTATGCCTCTTTATACTTCCCAATTGCATATGTAATAAGCTCTTCTCCCTACCTTACCCAATACTCGATCCATTCTTAATACATTCATTTTATGATGAAGTGTTGTGATAACATCCATCTACTCTTATGACATGAGTACTAGATTCTAAGGCAATTCAGTCTGCATCTAACTAGATTGGGTCAATGATTTATAAAATTCTCTAGACTGGAAATTTGTTCCTTCAACTCTTTTTTCTTTTATTTACTTTTTTGTACCCTAGCAATAGTTGTATCTAAATTCATCTTCATTTTTTCTAATTCTTGTGTCTAGGATGAGTGTCCAACATTGATACTTGTTATGTTATACTCCTTAGGTTTTATTTCATGTCTATTTTTATCTACTATCGGAGTAGCTATATGGAGTGTTCTACCTCCATCTACATTCTTTTGTATGTGTAATACCCCTCCGTTTTGCTTCTTGTTTCATGTTGTTTATGCTTTGATTGGATTGCAACTACTGTGATACTGGACACATTTTATTATGATATTTTGATCGCTACTCTTGAGCGACAACTATTACTATGTGATGTGATTATCTGATTTTATTTTACATGCTTTGATGAATTAATGATGACAGTAGAATTATCATGTGATTATTTATGAGAATATTGTTATGACGTTAGTGTCAGTTTTTTATGAGTGTATTGATGAAGGAGACGGGTTCGCATCACTCGCTTGCGAGCGCCCTGCGGATCCGAGATTTCTTCTTCACGGTGTGAATTATATACTGCATATATCATGTGGATTATTTGATTACAGGTTGTAGGTACATGACATTGAATCCACCTGGTTCCATAGGTTTGAACGTGTCGATCCAACAGTTAAGTTGAATGGGAGATAGTAGCTTGGTAACATGTGTTAGGTCTACACCCTAGCCTTAGTGTGTCGTCAGTTCTGATGATTGAGTCATGTTGTATCTTATTGGATGTTATGTAATGTTTTGAAAAGTGATGTTTTTTTTTATAGTTCTTTTGAAAATTGTATTAGTTGGAAGAAATGTTTATTTTATATTATATTAATGTTATGCTCTTGGTTATATTTAAAATGAATTTTTTTGAAATTAAACTTAAATTATTTATTTAATTAAATTTAAATCTCAAGGGATTAAATTTAGTTAGTAAATAATTGTAAGTGGGCTTATTAAAGTTGAATTATTTAATTTATTAAATTTAAATCCCAAGGGATTAAATTTAATTAATAAATAATGATAAGTAAGTTAATTAAAGTTAAATTATTTATTTAATTAAATTTAAATCTCAAGGGATTGGATTTAGTTATTAGATAAGTTAATAATAATTAAGTAAGTGTATTTGATTGTTAAATTAATTTAAATCAAAAAGGGAATTTGAGAAATTGAAATTTTACTTTAAAGTCAAATTAGGGCCTTTTCAAAAAAAAAAGAAATGAAATTAACTTGTAAATTCAATTCTTGCATTTGAAAGTGAATTAGGGTTACATTAGGTTATTTTGGAAATTTTGAGAAAATGTTGTTTTATAAGTTTAGGGCAGAAAAATTTGGGGATTCTTGTCCCTTCATTTTTTGACAGGCATGAAAATTGTTGGAGAGATTTTGATGAAAGTTTAGGAAATTATTTTCTTTTTGAGGAATTAAATTGAAAGGAGAGAAAAGATTTTGTGAAGAAGGTGGAGCTATTGGATAAAAGCTTGCTGGAAATTCTTTGCATTGGGGAAAATAATTGTGAAGAGTCCAAAGGAAATTCTGCATCAAGAAATTTGGTGGCTGCAAATAACCAGGTTCTCTTTTATTTCCTTGTTTTCTTGTTCCTAGTTTAACCTATTAGTTAAAATGATATGAAATTTGTAAATGGGGGATTTTTCTTGAAACCCTAGGTTAAACTTCAATATTTTGATATTCAGATTTATGTGAGTTAAATTGCAAACCCTTTTAGAAAATTTGTGGAAAAACCCTAGATCAATGAATTAATCTTCTTGTGTTAAAATTATTTGAAAACACCAAGAACAGGGAATGGTTTCATTTGCTATTCAGAATTTAACCTTTGTTTTGAAAGGTTTCAATGTTTGCAAAATTTATTTTCTGGTTGTTAACTTATTTTCTTCAATTTCTCTAGAAGAGGAAATTCTGAAAAAAAATTATATATATATGTTCATATACATTACATATACCATATTCTGAATATGATATATATAATTTATATAAACATACATATATAAATCCTTTTATGTAGTTTCTGTGAAATGTTATTTCGGCCGCCGTACGGGCCTGTGTACGTTCGTACCCCGCATACATATCGTACGAAAATTGCTGTGGAAATTTTTTATTTAAAAAAAAAAAATTGATTTTCTTTGTGGGGGAGTTCGGCCCCCACTTTCCTGTTTGCACCAGTGGGTATGCAGTACCCACTGGGCAGTGCGCCACCCGTATGGGGGACGCACTGTCCAATGAGGACTACGGCCCCCTTTTGACCCGGCCGCTGTACGTATGTACAGTCGGCGCAGGGTACGCCGACTGTGGAGGGAACTGCGGACTGTGACAAGGTACGGGGTACCCTGTCACATCCGCCATTGTGTATTTTTTTTTGTTGTTTTGTTTGTTTAAATTTTGTTTTATATAAATTTCGTTTACGAAATTTTTTATTTATATTTTTTTTTAATTTCGTTTTTAATTTTTATTTTTATTTTATTTATTTTCAATTTTAATTGTAATTTGGTTTTATTTTATTTTTATTTATATGATATTTAATTTATTCATATATATTATATATATATTCTTTTTATATTATATATTTAAATATATATGATATATAATATATATGTATACTTTATGAATATAATTAATGATTATATATTAAATTAGTTAACCTTATTAGAATGATTTTTTTTATATAGTTGATTTATTGAATCAAATGAGAAGGGAGATATTTCTTTTTATAACGAATATTAGTTTTCTGCATGAGGTTTCGTTGTGGAGATTATAGTTAAATATCTTGTTAAACATAGAAGCATCCTTCAACGAAACAACTAGTTATAGTTAAATTTATTACTCTCATAAGTTGATTTAGTTGAGAAGTTTAAGTCTTTGATGAAGAATTTATTGTTCAATATAAAGTATAGGATGGAATAGTTCCTCTCTTGTGAGAAACATTAGATTAGGAACATGGTTTTAGAATAACCAAATGTAGTATTTTTCATTTCCAATGCATGAGTTCATTGATATATCTTTTAATGACTATTTTGTGAATGATTGTTGAGTAGTTGAGTTGTAAAGTCTTCCAGTTAAGTGTGGGTCATTCCCTTGTTAAAATATTGTTTTGATTTCCCTTGGGTAGTGTTACAAGCATCTAGTTTCTTCCTAGTATTGGAGTGGACTTCTTTGTATTTGCCTCCTAGGATTGGAGAGAGTATATTGGTTCAATTTTGTAGCACTTGAGTAACCCTTGGAGTTAGTTTTTGTAGTGTGTTATCCAATTAGAAGAGTGGCTTTTGTTAGGGGCCGGAGCCCAAAGAGGTAAACTGGGTAACCTTCAGAAGTGATTTTAACAACTGAGAACTAAAGTAAATATACTTAGCATATTAGGATGTAGTTCACATTAACCAAGATAAGTTAACCTCACTCACAGGCACAAGGGTTTTTTTAGACTTGGGGTGGGTGAGAAGGCCTGGAATGGCAAGATCACTATCTTGTCCTTATGAGAGGTAGTTGATTTCGCTTGAGTTAGTATGAGTGCCAGGATTTTCGGAGCCTATGAAGAATGCCCAGAGGATATCTCATGACAAACCTGGCGATGACACTCTGTCTAGGATAACACCGTGTTTTTTGTTGTGCGTATGTTTTCTTTAGCACACTTGATTATATTATGTCTGGAAGCAATGTAACCATGATTAGAGTTTTGACTTTATTGTGCATATGTGTGGTTGAGTCAGTTTGTATCAGTATGAGTCTGCCTTTGGTTTGAGGTGGTAGGCTTCTCGTCCATGTTACTTGGTTACTATCTCCTAGCATGGGGGGTGGTCCTTCGGGTACCACATGGCTGGGTGGAACATGCACCAGAACCGTTGGGTCCTCTTGATCTTCAGTACTTGGTGGTGAGACTTCTTGATGGACATCTCGCATTTCTTACTTCTGGATTCTTGTACTTTGTATCTCTTAATTGTAATGATATTGTTTTACCCCTCTTGTATATGAGGTGGACTTTGTAATTATCAGACTTATGTAATTGTACTCATTCCGGGAATGAGGATTGTAATAGATCCTTTGTAAATGAATGCTTTATCTTATCTCGTTTCTTTCTATGATGTTGAATGTTATTACTTGTGTTATTTACTTTCAATGTAGTTTAGATGATGTATGTTAATGGGGTTTTAAGTAATCTTAGTTATGTAACACTAGGGGATGTTGTCAATTTAGTTGAACATGTGGGTTTAATTCACTTCTTTTGAAAAAAAAATTGTTACGCTTGTTTAGTGAATTGAAACTTCCTCTAGGGTTGCGTGGCGGGGCATTACAGTATGACATGTTTCATTTTAGATCTTTGTCTAGGCTTAGGAGTCTCTACTTCCTACATTAAACTTTTGAGATCTAGAGGTACTAATTCTACTTCCAATGGGGAATCTAATTCTCTAATTAACCAATTAGGTGCATCTTCATTATATTCTACCTTTGTAACATTTCTCTATTCTTGGTTTTGATTATTTTCAAGAACTTATTCTCTTACATTTTCAACTTTATCTATCATATCCTTCAAAACTACAAAATCTTCAACATTCACTGGCATGGATTCTAGATTACTGGGATTCAACACTATCTCTTCAGTTCTGAGACTTGTATTTTCCTGTCCAGCCAATTCTTTGGTATCAATTCCTAGGACATCACCTTCTTCATATCCTGTCACATCAGGGTTCTCTTCATCTCTAATCCCATCACCTGAAGTTTGTGAAGGTTCTTTATCTTGAATTTCAACCTAGTCTTCTTTTGACTTTTTAGAAACCTACGATTGTTCAACATCATTCTGATCATTCCCAAGTGAAGGCTAGGAATCAAAGGTATCTTCAATAACAATATTATCAATGGGAATATATCCTACAATCTCCCCTATTTCTATTTCAAGAACTTCAAGGTTTTCCACCTCTAAGGTGAGTGTTCGTCTTATGAATTCTTCTTCTTCAACATTCATAGGAATTGACCCTGTCTCTGGAATCTCTTCCACCACTGGATGTACCATGGGATTTTCTTTAGACTTATTTTATTTTACTCATTCCCACATGGAACCCAATTTATCCATTTGTGCTTTAATTAAAGCTTCATCTAGCTCAAAACTTTCAGCTAAAATCACAGGAGTTTTTCCCAGTTTTTGTTTTAGTGTGGCTATATTGACTGAAGGGGGAGAAGTAAATAATGTTGCAACTCTCTGAGATGCAAAAAATTTTTCTGCATACACATTTCATGTCATTCTTGTCTCTTCATCAGTCATAGGCCGAGTCTTTGGCTTTGCTGTGGAAGAAGATGACACCTTTTGGTTTCACTTTTATTTGAACCTTACTTGGTTTGACTAATTTATGTTGACAAGATGGTTTTAATGAAACACCTTGGATTGAAACCTCGGGCATTCTTCCTTCAATATGTATATAAAAAACTGCTTTACCATATTTTCTCTTTTTCTTAGCAGGCTCCTCATGCTCAAGCTCATTTTCTTCCCTTTGTTTCTTCTTTGTATCAAGTGAGTATGTGGGCCTTATTCCAGGTTTTCTTGAAGCTTTACAAAAATCATCAATCCATGATTGAGTCTACATTTATAATTGGTTCATAAAATTCTTCAACAGATGTTATTTCTCTACTTTCATAATTTGGATCTGGGATAGGTTGATCAAAAAAATTGTTTTCATTATAAGTCGGATTCAATACTTCACCATCATCTTCCTCCAATTGATATGGAATGTCATGAATCTTAAGAATTTGCACATATTTTAATGAAAACCTTTCATATTTTCTTTTCCTTACTTTATATTCATAGTCACAATTGAGCTAGTAATCTTCTAAATGGAAAACATGAGCACATTTACCGACTATCCACTTGGCAATATACCCTTTTGGGTCATAGTTTTTTCTTTGATGTGGAAAATACTCCACCTTGTATGTCTTTAACTCCTCTTCACACAAATCAGCTGCTTTACTTGCATTGCATTTGTAGTTCTCCATTACAATAGGAAATTTGAGAGAAACCTTCTTATGTGCCAAACTATAAAGAGCTTGAGACGGCTTCAACTGTCTTACCAATTCCAACAATACTATTTTATCTGTAGGGTACTTGGGAAACATGAAAGGATATCCTTCAAACCCTTCCATCCTGATATAGGTGAAAGTGAGAATCTGGATGTACTAGCCTCCAACCTATTTAATATTTATTTGTGCTTCCAAAGATAATCTTTTAGCTTTATCGCCTTCTATTATTCTCATCATATTCATGGAAAACACATCATCAACTCTCCGATAATGTTCCATGTATTCATGAATAGTAATTTGAGGTAAATGAGCATATATCAGACTATTTCCCACTTCTTTGCCTAGAGTACCGACTCTATTCAACCCTTGCTTATTTGTCCTTAAGGCACATGAATAGATCACATATGAGGACATAGAAAAACATCTTGAATTTGTAAATACCTTAATCTGGTCATGCACTTTGTTGCTGATAAAACCTCCCCAAAGTATTTGCACATGGCCTTCCATTAATTTAGCTATGATTACAAACATCCACAATTCAAACTTTTTGGCATCTCATAGTCTAGCTATCCTACTTATCATGGTTATAATATCTTGAACATCTAGGTTGAACATAGATCTTAGAATTGGCTTAGTTTGTTTTGTAATTTCCTCCTGACAACATTTTGTACTCATGATTCTTTTGTTTTGTTCTTTTATGCTGAGGTAGACTTTAGCCTTCATATTTATATCTATAGGGTTCATCTCAGTAAATGTGAGAAGCTCAAATGTATATACATTTCCTTTTTCAGAAATATCTGCATAGATTCTTCCCTTTTTCTCAACGACTCTTTTTTCTAGGTTCTAGTAGTTTAAACATTCCATAACTAGTTCAAGGGCCTCCATTGCTGGTGAAAACCCTCCTGCTAAATGTAACCCACTTACTATAACATTCCTTGTACATTGAGAGGCATTTTCTTGTCTGGCCTATGCGAGGAATTCGACATCAAAGAACCATCATGAATGAGTATTGTTAGCTATTCCACCAATTGGTATAGCTTGTGAAGTGCCGTATTTGAATTCATTTTTTGGTCTTGCTTCAGAAGTACTCATTTTAGCAGGCGTGTTCTGCATTTTTAGATATGTTGTTTATTTGTGAGTTAGAGTTAAATTTAACCAGTTATCTTTAACAATTCATAAAAAAATTCAATTCACCATTTGGTTAAATTTACATTAGAATAATCACATTTTAGTTATTAAGGGAAATACCATAATCTCGAGACTTACATGCGTAAAATGGTTAACATAATTTATGTTATTCGAGACATACCTGATCTTGCTACTAATAAAAATCTCTTAAAATACAAATTTGAAACCCTCAGTAGCTGTGTTCTTGGTTTCTCAAAATTTACCTTTCCTTACATGCCACAATATCAGTCTTGTTCATTCAATGTCCTTTACAAATTTGTAATATAGTACGAGGTTGAATGTTATAAAAGCAATTGCATGCTCGAGGTGGTGCAAAGTACATGTGTGTAGTTCACCACCTTCATTAATTACCTATTACAATGCATTAATTTCTTGAATAAAGGTGCAATCATGGCTGATTAGAGCTCAAATTATGAACAACTTGGTTTCTGTACAAGCCCACCACTAGAGAAGAATATGACACAGAAAGATTGTATGGCACTCTTGTGTCACTTATTTTTACGAGGCAAAGGAATTTTTGATACATGATCATTGGTGATCACCTGGATTAACAACCTTCGATATCAAACCTTGCTAAGATTATCGGGAACTGGGACACTTACCTCCAAGCTGAGAAAAAAAATTGGGAGTAGAGAGTGGAACTGGGAACCGGGTTCAAACAAGATCAAAAGTGATTCAAATATTTTGTAATGGAACCTCCAGTTTTTGACCTCTGGCTAAAGAAAAAAAGATTAATCATCAGGCTAGCCAATGAAGAAAAGAACACAAACACCAAGATGGATCATCCGAGTGACGAATTACTAGGTGGGACTAGGAACAATCAAAGATACAACATCTTTGACACAACCGCAACAACCCTGAGACTCTGACTTTTGGTAAATTAATAAAACTTTATAAAACAATCGAAACACCAAATCCAGGAAAGAACAAGGAATTTAAGCAAAGAACAATAAAATTTAAATAAAGCTTTTATTTTACCAACTCCCCCAAATCACACCAAATAAAGTGAAAGCAAGAGGAAAGAAAGAGGCATAAAAATAAGGGGGGTCCATATTTTTCCGAGGTGAAAAATTGGGCGTGTTGTGAGACCACACAACAGTTACATTTCTTATGCAATGGTGACATTGTCTTGTCTCTTTTCTATTTTTTCATTGTGTTCATGTAACACTTGTGTGCACATGGTTATGCAAGTGTGACATGTGGTTGTTGCATTAATTATGTTGTTGTCACTGTCTCAAAAAAATTGTTTCATCATATTTTTTTTTGAGCATGTTAGCTTGGGACATTAAAAATTTCCTCAATGTTTGGGTAGTGAACTAGAGGTTGCACTACCTCCTACTACTATGATCCTTCTTGAAAATTTCTATCACTTGTACCTTCAACTCTCTTTATTGGTGGCTGAAAAATTGGTTGTTCCACTTATTTTTTTATTTTTTATTGTTCCTCACCAATAGGTCCTTGTACATAAGGTCCTACAACTCTTAAAACTAATTTGTTAGGAACAAATAAAAGAGTGTTAACATGATCCAACTGTTAGAATCCAAGATCACCTGCATGCAATCACTTGTCACATGCAAAAGACATGCAAAACCAACAACATGTTCTGTAAACCTCAAAGTGTAAAATGCATTATGAGAATCTCAAATATTACAAAGAGACCAATCCTTATGAAGGAGATCAAAAAACCCTAAAATGGAAACCCTAAAATGAAACCCTAGTGTGCACACTTAATAATTAATAAATAATTATTAATGTGCCTAAGTTTAGCTTAAGCAACTATAGGAATAAGTGACTTAATTAATTAACCAGTATGATATAATTAATTAAGCATAATAACTTATTACTCTAACACCCCCCCTTAAGATGAACTTAGGAAGAAGCTAAAACACTAGAAGAAGATGCATGCAAGCAAAGATGGGTCCCGACAACCAGGCTTGATCAGGTACCCATTTACAAATGCAAGAAAGACGTAGAGGAGGAAAACCCAGTGGGACAAAACCCCCCTACAATGATATGACATGCTGCAAAGAAGCACTGGAAGAACATTGTAGAGTAACACTGGAACCGCAATCTGGCAAGCAAGGAAAGATACTTCTGTCTACAAGAAACCATATCAGAATCATAATGATGGAACAACAGACCCGATGCCACGGAACACTCGAAAACTTCAAACGGGAACAATGCTGGAATCTATGAAGCAACAGTCGATTATTAAATGATGTATCACTGAAAATGAAGTGCAAAGATGCAAGTGGCACTCTCCCAACTGTCAAAATATCCAAGTAATCTCCAAAACACCCATCGGGCCAAATCTGGATTAATGAAAAACTTGGGACAGATACAAAAAAAAAGGGCATGGATAGCAACATAAAGCTCCTCAATACCTTTCCAACGCCGCAAAGATAGCGAAAATCAAAGATTGTGGCAAAAATTTATGAGCTCGAAAGCATAAAATAAACATATAACTTCAAACAGCAATAAATATAGTAAAATAGAAAAATAAACTACACCATAGGATAGTACTCGGAACTAGCTTTCCGGCGATATCTCGTTTGTCTGATTTTGATACCGTATGCCCAAGTTATGCCAAAAACAAAAAAACTACTCTTTTAGGGCAAATCAGGGTTAGGAGGGGACAAACTGCGGTACGACTGATGAAATCATGCTAATGTCAGTGGTTCATGAGTATAAATTTGACGGCCTGGAGGCCATCGCCACAAAAAACATCCCCCCTGCAAAAAATTTTTAGGCCCCTGGTCACCATATGACCGCAGGCTAAGCCGAGGGGGGCTGGAGTGGGTCGGGGGCCGGGCGCGGAGCTCCCGATCCCCCATATGACCTCTGTAGCTAGCGCTACAGCCCTTAGGGGCAGGCAGAGGGCCTCCGGTTGTCCATGTGACTGAGGCGGGTCCAGAATGAGCCCACGGGGGCTGGCGGGGAGGCGACGGAGCTAGAGGGGGAGCCACCGGCGGCGGCGGCGGGCCGGTGGCTACCCGACGGCGGATCTCGTCTGTGCTAGGAGCATCACGTGAAATCCAAAAACACAATGTTTTTTCCACTTTTTTAAATTTTTCGTGCAGAAAACCGCCTTGGAATGCGTGTTGGGGAGGCCGTATAGCCTCCCTGGTAAAAGTTTTTGCCTCCCAGACCAACTTCACCAAAATCAACCAAACAACAGGCATTCCTAGGGTTTTGAGGCATTGCGAACGCGATGGTGATGTCCATTTGAGACCATAGTTTTCCGAAAAATCAGCTACCCCTAGATCTTGCATAAAAGATGCTTGTGGAAACCCTTGCATTTGAAACTCACTGAGAAGCCATATCTTCAAATCACGAACAGGCAGCGGCAGGTCTGGAGCTCTGATACCATGTTAGAATCCAAGATCACCTGCATGCAATCACATGTCACATGCAAAATACATGCAAAACCAACAAGATGTTCTGTAAACCTCAAAGTGTAAAATGCATTATGAGAATCTCAAATATTACAAAGAGATCAATCCTTATGAAGGAGATCAAGAAACCCTAAAAAGGAAACCCTAAAATGAAACCCTAGTGTGCACACTTAATAATTAATAAATAATTATTAATGCGCCTAAGTTTAGCTTAAGCAACTAGAGGAATAAGTGACTTAATTAATTAACCAGTATGATATAATTAATTAAGCATAATAACTTATTACTCTAACACCAACAATATATATATATATATATATTGATAATTGAATTGTTAATCTATATGAATTCTCCTTTGTAGTTGGGTTCATGGAGCTTTATTTTTCTCTCTCCAATGAAGATCCTACATCAATTTTATTTTATGAATTCAACTTCTATATCAGATAGACAATTCTTGAACAAATCCCCAAATTTATCATATTAATTCTCATAAGTAGACCTTTCTAGCCTCTTCCTGACTTGACCAATCAAGTATTTTAGGTACACATTCATTTCCTTCACCACTCTCATCTTATATACTTGCAATTTATATTCCAAGAGCTCCAATCCTTCTTATGAATTAATTATGAAGTTAAAGATAACTATTATTGGTGGGAAGAATGAACATTTCTTATGGTTCCTCAAATGAAGCTTTTTCAATTCATTCAATTTCCATAATATTTCAAGGAAATTCTTTCTAGAACCCAATTGGGTAAAACAAGTGGCTCCACATTTTCATCATAGACCCTAATAGTTATTGAATTTGAGTGTAGGGACTAATCACCCTCATTATGGTTATATCCTTCCCCATGTTTCCTTTCTAGAGGTCTTAATAATTTCATGACAATATTAGATAATCTTGATCCTTCATATCTCAACAATTTAAACATCTTATGTACAAAATACCTCTCAAACATGAAATAATTTGGTGTATTATAATGTGAATCCCAAATGTGAGTTTTTCTTTGAACAGGCATGAGACCTCCTTTTTGGGTTTGATGTTTTAACTATAGGTATTTATCCTAGATATTCTTGCCATTATGTAGCATAATATGACAAAATTAAATACCACTTGAAATGAGGGGTCTTATTATCTGCCATGAAAGATACTAGTTCATTGCGAATTCCCTTAGCAATAAAGGATGCATAATCATAATCCCTATTTAGATCCCTATGTTGAGTGTTAGTTGCCATCATCATCAAATGAATTGTATTTGAGGCCTAAAGTATTTTCCCAACACCTAGCACAAAGCATGATATTTTTTTTCTTAAATAATCCTCAAATGTATCTTCATTGAAAGGTTCCAACTCACTTGTTGCAATTGGTATTGTTTGAAAAGAGATCCCCTTCCTATGATGTGGTAACCAACAAACCATGTAACTGAATATATCTCTCTTATACTCCTTATGCAACTCACCAAATTTGATCTTAATATTTTCCCTAAGATTCAGGTTGAATACTTGATTAATTCTTTATTCATTATAAATAGTCACATTCTTATAATTATACAATTTCCTAATATTGGAACTATATTTACATGTAGCATGAATTAGCTCAACATTTACAAAGACATTAGGGGCTACTAGCTTTCCCACATCATATTGTCAAATATTTGAAATAGGGTATTCTTTTATACTATGATTGTAACATAATTTGAACAATTTCCACCTTGGGAACAATATAATTATGTCTCTAACTGATTCAACTTGGTCATATATTTAATCGTAGAGAATTCTTGTGTGTGGTGCATATTTTGAGCTCTTGGTAGAGCCAAGAAGCTGACTTAAAATGTCTTTCTCTAAAACCTTTTTCCCCTACTTCTCTACGTAGTTTGACTCATCTCCTCATATGATATTCTTAGTTATAGTAAGGAGTTCTCAAATCATGTAGGCACAATTTTGTAACTACAATAAATACTTAATTCTCTAAAAAATAAAAACCCTAACACTAATAAAACATTTGCAAGAACAAAAAGGAAAGCTTTAACATACCCATTCTATGAACAATTTGGTTTTCTTGAATTTGAAATCATAGTAGAGGACCTCATGGAAAGTCACGTGTCACACAATTCTTCACTTAAAATTCTTCTTCATAGATTAGAAATGGTACCCTAAGCATCAATCACAACCTTATAAGAAATGAAAGCTTTCACCACCTTTAGAATTAAATGCTCATACAAGTGAAACTATATGACATTCCATGAACCATTTATTTTCTTTGAATATGGACCATTGATCTCTTATAAATTCCAAATCAATGGCTAGTGAATTAATATTTGAAAATTCCTCTTGTCAAGTTAAGCTACAAAGATAATGCCTACTGCAATGATGGGATGACACATATAAAATTCACCTGCATTCCTTTTCGTTCACCTATGACAAAGTCTAAGCCCAATAGAAGAAAACCATGGCACTTGCGTCCATTTGCCATGGAGGGAACACATCAACAAAGTGCATCGTCACTAATTTGGGAAGGGAACACTAACAAAAAATTGCACTACAAAGAATTTATATACTATGATGAGAAACTTCTATGAGTACTATCCCACCATTATTACAATGAATAAAATAACCCCATCAAGATTAGTGCAAAAATGGAATGTGGGCATAGTCATGAAACTACATTGTGAAGGATTGTTGCACTAAAATATAAAATTACCTCTTGTCACAGCCCTATTGGAACCTTCAAATTTTGGCAAAATTTGGAGTTCCAATGATCAAAAAATGGATTGCAACACTAAAAAATACATCTATGAAACCTACCCTACTAACCTACTTTAAAAAATCATAACTTGATACTTGTTCAATTTTATGCCAAATCACTTTGTAAACATATTTTATCTACCATATATAAATGTGTATGTTTTATTTCAGCCTCCTACAATCAGATTTGACAAGGTTTTGAAGCACTAAGTTGGAGGGTTCTAGAAGAGTTGGGTTTCTGCACAATGTTAGATCTGCTAGGGAGGTCAATTTTGGAGGCCAATATTTATGAGCTGGATGATTTCATGAAAAAAAAATGAGTGCTTCAGATTTTCCCCATGTCAATATGCATCCATGTCCATTTTCAAAGCGTCACCATCTCATTTGCTATTTTTTCAAAATCAAAAGCAAACAGAATTTTCACTGTTTTGATGACTGCATTTCCAGGGAGACCAACTTTGAATTTTAATACTTTGTGAAGGAAGTATATTGGTGAGAAAACCTTTTGTACACATGTTCATTGGACTTGAATGAACAATAATTCCCGCAATGGCGGCTTCCCAAAAAGAGATCTGGTATTTTTTCAAAGGGGTGATCTGGTGAGTTCCAGTTGGTTTTTTAACAGGTGTAGTTTCAGAAACGACTGAGTAAGCAACTCTGAGCATTGATATCTTATAATCCTTATGGATTCATGCAAATACATTTGGAAACCACGCTCCCATATCATCAATCAACATGGAAGTACGTTTTTATGGCTCTGTGAAAATGTTTGATTAGTTTTCCAAGGTGATTCTGGAGGCTACTTGACTTATTTTGGTCACAATGCAAAATATCAAAAAATAAATTTTGAGGACTACCCACTTCAGTTTTCGATGCATTTTACATTTTTATGGTTGTTTCACACTCTCCTTTCTCTTTTACTCCTATTTCAGTGGCATTCATCAATGCCAATTTTCTAGAGTCCGTTTGCTAGTATGGTCATGACAGTAGACATGGAGGAAAACTCCAATCATGGAGAAGACATTCAAAGTGTTATATCAAGAAAACATAAACAAAATCAAGAAAGAACCATTTAGTGAAATAATTTCTCTTTATTGTTTGAAGAATTCTTTGATGAAGTTGCAAGTAATAAAATAAAAGGTTAGATGGATCATTTAATCTACAAATTAAAGATGATGCAACCTTGACATAAGCAATACAGAAGACCCCCTGCCAAACTAAAACACATTCATGTAGCATCTTAAATGATCCTTGATGTTGTGATATTGATGACATGAAATGGATGTTCATATTGTTTATTATATAATCTGATGGATTTAATGTACTCCTTAATGTTAGATAAATCATGTTAATAGATTTATTCTTGTTAGTTTAGTTAATGGGATTAT
>VCHN02004659.1:0-11395 GCA_007115665.2 Sequoiadendron giganteum
CCCGATGCCTTGGTGGGGGTGGGGTTCCCGATGCCTAAGGGGCCGGGGTCTTTTACCCTCCATCCACCAAGGGCGAAGTGGGGTTCTCCCGGTGCCAAGTCCACAGTGGGAGCGCGGTTCGGGATGCCTCGGCGGGGTTGGGGTTTCCTTTCAACAAGGGCGAAGTGGGGTTCTCCCGGTGCCAAGTCCACAGTGGGAGCGGGGTTCCAGATGCCTAAGGGGCCGGGGTCTTTTCCCTCCACCAAGAGGCGAAATTAGGGTTCTCGGTGCCAAGTCCAAAGTGGGAGAGTTTCCCTTTCCTGCCGTCAGGAAGTGGGGTTCCCGATGCCTAAGGGGCAGGGGTCTTTCCCTCCACCAAGGGCGAAGTGGGGTTGGGGGGTTCTCGGTACGTAAGGGGTTGGGGTTTCCCCGTGCCAAGTCCAAAGCGGGGTTCCCGATGCCTTGGTGGGGTTGGGGTTTCCTTTCACCAAGTCCGAAGTGGGGTTCTCGGTACCTAAGGGGTTGGGGTTTCCCTTCACCAAGTCCGAAGTGGGGGTTAGGCGTTTCCCCGTTGCCAAGTCCAAAGTGGGGTTAGGGTTTCCTTTCGCCAAGTTCGAAATGTGGTTCTCGGTACGTAAGGGGTCCAAAGCGGGGTTCTCCGTCCCTAGGGGGTTGGAGTTGGGAAGTGGGGGTGGGGTACTTGCACCGGTGCGGAACGCGCTACTCGCACTAGTGCGTGTACCCCCAGGGGGCGCACCAGGATGCACTAAGGTTGCACCGGACCGTTATAGTACCTTCCCCTTCCCGGGTCTGAAGTGGGGTTGGGGTTTACCCTTTGCCAAGTTCGAAGTTGGGAACGCGAGTCGGGAACCCGAAAATGGGTCCCAAAGATCGAGCCCCAAAAACAAAACAAAATAATGTCCAAACATGGGTCCTAAAAGTCGGCTCCGAAAATCGAGTCCCAAAAACAAAAAAAAAAATAGTGTCCAAAAATGGGTCCCGAAAATCGGGCTTCGAAAATGTGTGCCAAAAATCGGCTCCGAAAAATGGGTCCCAAAGCTGAAACAGAAATGGGCCCCAAAATCGGGCTCCAAAGCGGGTCAGAAATGGGAGCCCCAGTAGGGTCAAAGCGGAGGCTCTAAGGCAGGTCCCAAAAATGCGGCTCCGAAAGTCGAGTCCCAAAAAATAGGGTCAGAAAAGCGAGCCCAAAAAAGTGGGACTAGATCGAGTCCCAAAAATGGGCTCCGAAAAGCGAGCCCCAAAAAGTGGGACTAGATCGAGTCCCAAAAATCGGGCTCCAAAAACGGGTCCCGAAAATCGAGCCCCAAAAAGTGAGACTAGATCGAGTCCCAAAAAGTAGGGTCCAAAAGCGGGCTCTAAACGTGGGTCCAAAAAATCGGCTCCGAAAGTCGAGTCCCAAAAAATAGGGTCCAAAAAGCGAGCCCCAAAAAGTGGGACTAGATCGAGTCCCAAAAATGGGCTCCGAAAAGCGAGCCCCAAAAAGTGGGACTAGATCGAGTCCCAAAAAATAGAGCCCAAAAGTGGGTCCCAAAAACCGGGCTCCAAAAACGGGTCCCGAAAATCGAGCCCCAGAAAGTAGGGTCCAAAAGCGGGCTCTAAACGTGGGTCCCAAAAATCGGCTCCGAAAGTCGAGTCCCAAAAAATAGGGTCCGAAAAGCGAGCCCCAAAAAGTGGGACTAGATCGAGTCCCAAAAATGGGCTCCGAAAAGCGAGCCCCAAAAAGTGGGACTAGATCGAGTCCCAAAAATCGGGCTCCAAAAACGGGTCCCTAAAATCGAGCCCCAAAAGTGAGACTAGATCGAGTCCCAAAAAGTGAATGCCGGCTCTAAAACGGGTCCCAAAAAGCGGCTCCGAAAGTAGAGTCCCAAAAAATAGGGTCCGAAAAGCGAGCCCCAAAAAGTGGGACTAGATCGAGTCCAAAAAATGGGCTCCGAAAAGCGAGCCCCAAAAAGTGGGACTAGATCGAGTCCCAAAAAATAGGGCCCAAAGTGGGTCCCAAAAACCGGGCTCCAAAAACGGGTCCCGAAAATCGAGCCCCAGAAAGTAGGGTCCAAAAGCGGGCTCTAAACGTGGGTCCCAAAAATCGGCTCCGAAAGGCGAGTCCCAAAAAATAGGGTCCGAAAAGCGAGCCCCAAAAAGCGGGACTAGATCGAGTCCCAAAAATGGGCTCCGAAAAGCGAGCCCCAAAAAGTGGGACTAGATCGAGTCCCAAAAAATAGGGTCCAAAAGTGGGTCCCAAAAATCGGGCTCCAAAAACGGGTCCCGAAAATCGAGCCCCAAAAAGTGAGACTAGATCGAGTCCCAAAAAATAGGGTCCCAAAAGCGAGCCCCAAAAAGTGGGACTAGAACGAGTCCCAAAAATGGGCTCCGAAAAGCGAGCCCCAAAAAGTGGGACTAGATCGAGTCCCAAAAATCGGGCTCCAAAAACGGGTCCCTAAAATCGAGCCCTAAAAAGTGAGACTAGATCGAGTCCCAAAAAGTAGGGTCCAAAAGCGGGCTCTAAACGTGGGTCCCAAAAATCGGCTCCGAAAGTCGAGTCCCAAAAAATAGGGTCCCGAAAAGCGAGCCCCAAAAAGTGGGACTAGATCGAGTCCCAAAAATGGGCTCCGAAAAGCGAGCCCCAAAAAGTGGGACTAGATCGAGTCCCAAAAATAGGGCCCAAAAGTGGGTCCCAAAAACCGGGCTCCAAAAACGGGTCCCGAAAATCGGGGGGCTTGATCATTTTTCGGCGTCACCCTACGGATGTCTGGGAATCAGACAAATAGCTTATATAGGGGGGTGGTGTCATTCGAGAGGCAGTTCCGACCCGCCCCGGAACTATATATATATATAACGTCGGCGACGTCGCCGACTTGGCGACTTGGCGACTTGGGCGACTTGGACGACTTGGCGACTTTGGCGACTTGGGCGACTTGGACATGCACTGGGTCTTGGCTTCAGAATTCCAGTCCCAGTGTCCAAGGGGAGCACCGGGGGCGACGAGCCCGAGCTGGGAATCCGAGTTGGGAACCCGAGTTGGGGATCCGAGCTGGGAACCCGAGCTGGGAACCCGAGTTGGGAGCCTGAGCTGGGAACCCGAGTTGCGAGCCCGACGAGTTGGGAACCCGAGTTGCGAATCCGAGCTGGGAACCCGAGTTGGGAATCCGAGCTGGGAACCCGAGTTGGGGATCCGAGTTGGGAATCGAGCTGGGAACCCGAGGTGGGAATCCGAGCTGGGAACCCGAGGTGGGAATCCGAAATTGAATCGAGTCGAAACCCGAGCCGAATCCGAAAGCTATAACCCGGTTTTAGTTGGGAATTGAAGGAAACCCGAAGTTGGAAACCCAGGTTATGAACCCGAAGTTGGTATCCCGACTTGGGAACTCGAGTTGGGAATCGACCTGGGAACTCGGGTTGGGAGCCCCACTTGGGAACCCGAGCTAGGAACTCGAGTTGGGAATCGCGCTGGGAACCCGAGTTGGGAACCGGGCTGGGAATCCGAGTTGGGAATCCGAGATGGGAACTCGAATTGGGAATTCGAGTTGGGAACCGAGCTGGGAATCCGATCTGGGACCCTGAGTTGGGAATCGAGCTGGGAACCCGACCTGGGAGCTCGAGTTGGGAAACCGACGAGTTGGGAGCCCGAGTTGGGAATCCGGGCTGGGAATTCGAGTTGGGAATCCGAGCTGGGAATTCGAGTTCGGAACTCGAGTTGGGAATCCGAGCTGGGAACCGAGTTGGTAATCCGAGTTTGGAACCGAGCCGGGAGACCGAGCTGTGAACCGAGTCGGGAGCCCGAGGTGGGGGTCGAGCCAGAAATGTGGATATGTCCCACGGTTGCATGGAAATCCGCTGAATAACTCTTATGGGGGAGTGAGAGTACCCTACCGTTGTTTTGGTGCCGCACGGAAGCGTGGCCCCTGACAGTCAGGCCCCGGGTCTGTGAATAGGCCACCTTCGAGAATAGGGGTATAGAAAATGGGCTCCAAAAAGTGGATTCTAAAAAATTTGTCCCAAAAGTGGGTCACCCGACCAAACACAAAAAAGGGTGCAACACCGGGACTTCCCGGGAGGTCACCCATCCCAGTACTACTCCGGCCCAAGCGCGCTTAACTGCAGAGTTCTGATGGGATCCGGTGCACTAACGCCGGTATGATCGCACCCATGAAGGAATTGTCACCACACTGTCTTGGGGCAAACATTAACAACGCAGTCACCATTCGTGCAATCTCGTCCCGCCCATCTTGTCTCGTCCAGGTGTCCCGTCCCGACAGTCCGAGCTGGGAATCCGAGTTGGGAACCCAGATGGGAATCCGAGTTGAGAGCCCGAGTTGGGAATCCCAGTTGGGGACCCGAGTTGGGAACCCGAGCTGGGCATCCTAGTTGGTAGGCAACCCGAGTTGGGAATTCGAGATGGGAATTTGAGATGGGAAACCCGAGTTGGGAATCTGAGTTAGGAACCCGAGCTGCGAATTGAGCTAGGAACCGAGCTGTGAATCCGAGTTGGGAATTCGGGTTGGGAAACGAGTTGGGTACCCGAGTTGGGAATCCGATTCGGATCCCGACTTGGGAACTCGAGTTGCGTAATCCCATTGAATCCGAAGTTGGGAACCTCGAAATGGAATCCCGAAGCTGAATCTACTGAAGTCCCCGAAGCATCGTATCGGAATCCGAAGTTCGAATTCGAAATTGAATCCGAGATCGAAAACCAACTTGGGAACCCGACTTGGGAACTCCAGTTGGGAATCGAGTTGGGAACCGGGCTGGGAATCCGAGCTGGGAGTCCGAGTTGGGAACCGAGCTGGGAACCTGAGTTGGGAATCTGAGTTGGGATCCGAGTTAGGAACCCGAGTTGGGAATCCGAGTCGGGAACCGAGTTAGGAACCCGAGTCGGGAACCGAGTTGGAAACCGAGTTGGGAATCCGAGTTCAGGACCCGAGCTGGGAATCCGAGTTCAGAACCGAGCTGGGAATCCGAGATCGAAACCCGACTTGGGAATCGAGTTGGGAACCGGGCTAGGAATCCGAGCTGGGAACCCGCGTTGGGAACCGAGCTGGGAGCCTGAGTTGGGAACCGAGTTAGGAACCCAAGTTGGGAATCCGAGTTGGGAACCGAGTTAGGAACCCGAGTTGGGAACTGAGTTGGGTACCCGAGTTGTGAATCCGAACTGGGAATTCGAGTTGGGAACCTCGCTAGTTGGGAATCCGAGTTGGGAGCCCGAGTTGGGAACCGAGCCGAGAATCCGAGCTGGGAACCCGAGTTGGGAATCCGGGTTGGGAACCCGAGTTGGGAACCGGGCTGGGAGCCCGAGTTGGGAATCCCAGCTGGGAACCCGAGTTGGGGATCCGAGTTAGACCCAATCCGTCCAGGTCTCGACGACCCCGTTCCATCGTAAAAGCTCCATCCCAGGATTTCGGCTCCAAAAATGGGCCCCGAAAGATGGATCATAAAATCCTGTTCCAAAAATGGGTCTCGTCTCGGAGTCCAGGGTCTAATGTCCAAGGTCAGGGTTCAAGGTCCAGGGTACCGGGTTTAGGGTCCAAGTTCAAGGTTCAAGGTCTAGGGTTAAGGGTTCGAGGCCCATGTTCACGGTTCGGGGTCTAACAATCGAGGTTTAGGGCCTGGGTTCAGGGTCTAGGGTCCTCGGTTTAGGTTTAGGCTTTAAGGTCTAAGATCCAAGGTTTCGGGTTTAGGGTCAGGGTTCATGGTTCAAGGTCTACGATTCGGGTTATGGGTTTAAGGTTCAGGGTCCAAGGTTAAGGGTTCGGGGTTCAAGGTCGAGGGTCAAGTGTTCGGGGTCCAAGGTTCAAGGTTTGTGTTCAAGCGTTGAGCGTCGAGGGTTCGGGGTCAAGGTTCAAGGTTTAATGTCCAGGGTCCAGGGTTCATGGTTCATGGTCTAGAGTTTACGGTTTGAGGTTCTAGGTTCAAGGTCTTGGGTTAAGGGTTCGGGGTCAAAGGCTCGATGTTAATGGCAAGGGTTCAAGTTTCAAGGTCCAATGTCTAAGGTTTTGGGTTCAAGGTCAAGGGTCTAGGCTTCAGGGGTTCAGGGACCAGGATTAAAGGTCCACAATCAGGGGTTCAGTGTTTAGGGTTCGGGGTCCATGTTCATGGAACCGGGCTGGGAATCCGAGTTGGGAACCGAGTTAGAAACCCGAATTGGGAATCGGGTTGGGAATCCGAAATGGGAATCCGAGTTGGGAACCCGAGTTGGGAATTCGAGTTGGGAATTCGAGCTGGGAACCCGAGCTAGGAATCTGAATTGGGAACCTAGTTTGGAGCCCGAGTTGGGAATCATGGTTGGTAACCCGGGCTGGGAATCCGAGTTGTGAACCCGAGTTGGGAATTCGATTTGGGAATTTGAGTTGGCAATCCGAGCTGGGAACCGGAGTTGGGAATTCGAGTTGTGAACTGAGTTGGAACCCGAGTTTGGAACCGAGTTGGGAACCCGACTTGAGAACTCGAGTTGGGAATTGAGCTGGGAACCCGACTTGGAAACCGAGTTGGGAGTTCGAGTTGGGAACCCGACTTGGGAACTCAAGTTGGGAATCGAGTTGGGAACCCGCGTTGTGAACTGGGCTGGGAATCCGAGTTGGGAATCCGAGCTGGGAACCAGGGTTGGGAACCTGAATTGGGAATTCGAGCTGGGAATCCGAGTTGGGAACCCGAGCTGGGAACTTGAGTTGGGAATCGAGCTGGGAAGCCGAGCTGGGAACTGAGCTGCGAGTCTGAGTTGGGAATCCCAGGTTCCGAGTTGCGAGCCCGAGTTGGGAACTGAGTTAGGAACCCGAGTTGCGAACCCGACGAGTTGGGAACCCGAGTTGGGAATCCGAGCTGGGAACGGAGATGGGAATCAGAGTTGGGGATCCGAGCTGGGAATCTGAGCTGGGAATCGAGCTGGGAATCCGAGCTGGGAACCCCAGTTGGGATTCCGAGCTGCGAACCCGACGAGTTGGGAATCTGAGCTGGGAACCCAAGTTGGAAACTGAGTTGCGAACCCGAGTTGGGGATCCGAGTTGGGAACCGAGTTGGTATCCCGACTTGGGAACTCGAGTTGGGAATCGAACTGGGAACTCGAGTTGGGAACCGAGCTGGGAATCCGAATTGGGAACCCGAGTTGGGAGCCCAACTTGGGAACCCGAGCTAGGAACCCGAGTTGGGATTCGAGCTGGGAACCCGAGTTGGGAACCGGGCTGGGAAAATCCGAGTTGGGAACCCGAGTTGGGAATTCGAGTTGGGAGCCGAGCTGGGAATCCGAGTTGGGAACCGCGTTGGGAATCCGAGCCGGGACCCTGAGTTGGGAATCGAGCTGGGAACCCGACCTGGGAGCTCGAGTTGGGAACCCGACGAGTTGGGAGCCCGAGTTGGGAATCCGGGCTGGGAATTCGAGTTGGGAACCGAAGTTGGGAATCCGAGCTGGGAATTCGAGTTCTGAACCCGAGTTGGGGGTCGACCTAGAAATGTGGATATTTCCCACAGTTGCATGGGAATCCGCTGAATAACTCTTATGGGGGAGTGAGAGTACCCTACCGTTGTTTTGGTGCCGCACGGAAGCGTGGCCCCTGACAGTCAGGCCCCGGGTCTGTGAATAGGCCACCTTCGAGAATAGGGGTATCGAAAATGGGCTCCAAAAAGTGGATTCTTAAAAATTTGTCCCAAAAGTGGGTCACCCGACCAAACACAAAAAAGGGTGCAACACCGATTTCTGAGGTCACCTTATCCAAGATTCATCTACCAAGCGCTTAATCATGAGTTTCGATGGGGATCCGCACTAACGCTGGTATGATCGCACCCATGAAGGAATTGTCACCACACTGTCTTGGGGCAAACATTAACAACGCAGTCACCATTCATGCAATCTCGTCCCGGGAGGCTGAGTTGGGAACCCCACGAGTTGGGAACCGAGATGGGAATCCGAGCTTAGAGCCCGAGTTGGGAATCCCAGTTGGGGACCCGAGTTGGGGATCCGAGTTGGTTGGGGACCCGAGCTGGGAATCCGAGTTGGGAATTCGAGTTGGGAAACCCGAGTTGGGAATTCGAGTTGGGAATTTGAGTTAGGAACCGGAGCTGCGAATTGAGCTGGGAACCGGAGTTGGGAATCCGGGGTTGGGAAACGAGTTGGGTACCCGACTTGGGAACCGAGCTGGGAATCCGGGGTGGGAACCCGAGCTGGGAACTCGAGCTGGGAACAGGGCAGGGAATCTGAGTTGGGAATCCGAGCTGGGAACCCGAGTTGGGAATCCGAGCTGGGAACCCGAGTTGGGAATCCGAGCTGGGAATCCGAGCTGGGAATCTGAGATCGAAACCCAACTGGGGAACCCGACTTGGGAACTCCAGTTGGGAATCGAGTTGGGAAACGGGCTGGGAATCCGAGCTGGGAACCCGAGTTGGGAGTCCGAGTTGGGAACCCGAGTTGGGAATCGAGCTGGGAACCTGAGTTGGGATCCGAGTTAGGAACCCAAGTTGGGAATCCGAGTTGAGAACTGAGTTGGGAACCCGAGTTGTGAATCCGAACAGCGAATTCGAGTTGGGAACCCGACTAGTTGGGAATCCAAGTTGAGAATCCGAGCTGGGAACCCGAGTTGGGAACCGAGTCGGGAGCCTGAGTTGGGAACCCGAGTTGGGAGTCCGAGTTGGGAGCCCGGGTTGGGAATCCCAGTTGGTAACCCGAGTTGGGGATTCGAGTTAGACCCAATCCGTCCAGGTCTCGACGACCCCGTTCCAACGTAAAAGCTCCATCCCTGGATTTCGGCTCCAAAAATGGGTCTCGTCTCGGAGTCCAAAGTCAGGATTCAAGGTCCAGGGTCCAAGGGCCAAGGTGTAGGGTTCGGGTTTAGGGTCCAAGTTCAAGGTTCAAGGTCTAGGGTTAAGGGTTCGAGGCCCATGTTCACGGTTCGGGGTCTAACAATCGAGGTTTAGGGCCTGGGTTCAGGGTCTAGGGGCCTCGGTTTAGGTTTAGGGTTTAAGGTCTAAGATCCAAGGTTTCGGGTTTAGGGTCAGGGTTCATGGTTCAAGGTCTACGATTCGGGTTATGGGTTTAAGGTTCAGGGTTCGGGGTCCAAGTTCAGGGTTCGGGGTTCAAGGTCGAGGGTCAAGTGTTCGTGGTCCAAGGTTCAAGGTTTGTGTTCAAGTGTTGAGCGTCGAGGGTTCGGGGTCAAGGTTCAAGGTTTAATGTCCAGGGTCCAGGGTTCATGGTTCATGGTCTAGAGTTTACGGTTTGAGGTTCTAGGTTCAAGGTCTTGGGTTAAGGGTTCGGGGTCAATGGTCAAGAGTTGAGGGTCAAAGGCTCGATGTTAAGGGCAAGGGTTCAGGCTCCAGGGTTCAAGGTTCAAGGTCCAATGTCTAAGGTTTTGGGTTCAAGGTCAAGGGTCTAGGCTTCAGAGTTCAGATTAAAGGTCCAATAATCGTGGGTTCGTTTAGGTCTCGACTAACATTTAGGCTCAAGGCCATGTTCATGGAACCGGCCGGGAATCCGAAGTTGGGAAACTCCGAATTGGGAATTCGAAAGGGGAACTGTTCAAACCCGAAGTTATAACCGGTCAATCCAGTTGGGAACCCGAGTTGGGAATTCGAGTTGGGAATTTGAGCTAGGAACCGAATTGGGAACCCGAGTTGGTAATTGAGCTGGGAACCGGGTTGGGAACCCGAGTTGGGAACTGAGCTGGGAATCTGAGTTGGGAACCTAGTTGGGAGCTCGAGTTGGGAATCCAAGTTGGGAACTCGAGTTGGGGGTCCGAGTTGGGAACGAAGTTGGGAACCCGAGCTAGGAATGCTAGTTGGTAACCCGAGCTGGGAATCCGAGTTGTGAACCCGAGTTGGGAATTCAAGTTGGGAATTTGAGTTGGGAACCCGAGCTGGGAATCCGAGTTGGGAACTGAAGAACCCGAAGTTGGTAATTGAGTTGGGAACCGAAAGGGGAATCCGAGTTGGGAGCCCGAGTTGGGAACCCGAGTTGGGGATCCGAGTTGGGAACGAAGTTGGGAACCCGAGCTGGGAATGCTAGTTGGTAACCCGGGCTGGGAATCCGAGTTGGGAACCCGGGTTGGGAATTCAAGTTGGGAATTTGAGTTGGGAATCCGAGTTGGGAACCCGAGTTGGGAATCCGAGCTGGGAATTCGAGTTGGGAATCCGAGCTGGGAATCCGAGTTGGAAATCAAAGTTGGGAATTAGAGTTGTGAACCGAGTTGGGAATCCGAGTTGGCAACCCAACTTGGGAACTCCAGTTGGGAACCCGAGTTGGCAACCGGGTTGGGAATCCGAGTTGGGAACCCGAATTGGGAATTCAAGTTGGGAATCTGAGTTTGAAATATGAGTTGGGAACCCCACTTGGGAACCGAGTTGGGAACCGGACTTGGGAACTCTGGTTGGGAATCGGGTTGGGAACTCGAGTTGGGAACCGGGCTGGGAATCCGAGTTGGGAACTCCAGTTGGGAACCCGAGTTGGGAACCGAGTTAGGAACCCGAGCTGGGAACCGGGTTGGGAATCCAAGCTGGGAACCCCAAGAGTTGGGAATTCAAGCTGGGAATCCGAACTGGGAACCGAGTTGGGAACCTGAGTTGGGAACTGAGTTGGGAATCCGAGTTGGGAACCTAGTTGGGAATCCCAGTTGGGAACCCGAGTTGGGGATCCGAGTTGGGAACCAGAGTTTGAAACTTTGTTGGGAACCGGGTTGGGAACCCGAAGGATCCGAAAGCTAGGAATCCAGCTGAACCCGAAAGTTGGGGATCCGAAGTTGGGAACCTCGAAGCCGAATTCGAAGTTGTGAACCCGAAAGGAATTAACCGAACCTCGAAGCTGGGAATTCGAAGTTGGCAACCCGAAAGTTGAATCCGAGTTGGGAACCCGAAGCTGGGAACCAAAGCAGAACTGAAGTTGGAAATCAGAGATGGGAATTCGAGTTGTGAACCGAGTTGGGAATCCGAGTTCGGGACCCGAGCTGGGAATTCGAGTTCGAACCCGAGTTGGCAATCGGGTTGGGAATCCGAGTTGGGAACCCGAATTGGGAATTCAAGTTGGGAATCCGAGTTGGAAATCCGAGTTGGGAATTCAAGTTGGGAACCCAACTTGGGAACCGAGTTGGGAACTCCAGTTGGGAACCCGAGTTGGGAACCGGGTTGGGAATCCGAGCTGGGAACCCGAAGAGTTTGGAATTCAAGCTCGGAATCCGAACTGGGAACCGAGTTGGAAACTGAGTTGGGAACCGGGTTGGGAACCTGAGTTGGGAACTGAGCTGGGAGCCCGACTTGGGAGCCCGAGTTGGGAACCCGAGTTGGGGATCCGAGTTGGGAACCCGAGTTGGGAACCCGAGTTGGGAACCGGAGTTGGGAACTGGGCTAGGACCCGAGTTGGGAACCCGAGTTGGGGATCCGAGTTGGGAACCCGAGCTGGGAATTCGAGTTGGGAACTCGAGTTGGGAAT